>JAGFZM010001097.1:356319-388598 GCA_017657215.1 Limnothrissa miodon | reverse complement strand
AAAAAAAAAAAAAAAACCCCTACCGAAAAAGCAATTTTTTTCAACTTTCCTCGCAAACTTGACGTCGCTACCAAGAGAATAAGCCTACGCCCCCTCCACCTCTTTCCATGCAAACTTCACATAACAACCCCCCTCCCCCACCACCCAAGCAACGTCTGCTCCTTGCGAGATCAACTAACGTTATCAGCCATCATAGATGTCCACCTGTGAAAAAAAAAAAAGTGAGATATTCGCTCCTTTATTGTCAATAATGTAAGTGCAGGGTTCCCGTAGCTTTGGACCATTGGAAACCTTAATTTGCAGTTTCTTAGAGCCAACAGATAGCATCAACATTACAGTATGCAGGCTAGGAAACAAGTGTGAAGCTACGTTAATTGTGTGGCCGGAGAGAAAATTGCTTTTATGGTGAAACAATGCTCTGATAAAACAATGCACACAGTGAATGACGATGTTAGTTGATGGTTTCTTAAACCAGTCTACTGATAGATCTGACTTAATGTTCAGTCGCTGCCAATATCGTTCCAGATACAGCCAAGATTTGAAAACAGATTAGCCTACCTTGTTGGATCTTGTCCACATACACAATCATAATCCAAAAAGACGATCAAAAACATCAAAAATAACGCAGGAATGTGCACCGTAAGGTGTCACGTTCACTTTTAATTGGCAGGGCATTGGAACTAACTGGATATTCGGGCTGCTAAATTAGTAGCCTACCAACATGAGTTTGCTGAGATGAGGATTTCACATCAGAAATGGTAAGCGCTGGTTTATTTTAATATTGCAACTGGTTGGCTTAACAGGTTTTGTTTAAATAGTAGGATATAGCCTAACGTTCAATTATTACCCTATGTGCTGTCATCACCAGTGCAGCCCTGCAGTGGCCTTTTTCGTGTATAATACTATGGCCGACTTTTTGTAATCCAGGGATGAAGTATGACCTGTCTGCCACCTAATGGCAAAAAAATTAAATAAAATTAGGCTTCTCATTCGTTCCATTGGGCTGTTGTTTAGAAGACGCGCCTTGTTGAGTGTAGGCCTACTCGACAATGACGCTTTTAATCTTGCATTTCAATGCATATGGACTATTAGCCTATCTAACTTTAACTCACATTAGGTCTAGCCAAAATGTGTGCTATAAGAATCGCAGAACAATATTTTTAATGAGAGAAAATTAAGATGCATGTGTATACCCTGCAACAAGAGATACGCGTGAGCAAAGTTGTGCCATGAATTTTCGGCTCCACCAAACTCGTGCAGATTCGGTCCCTCTCAATGTCAAACTGCTTCCTACGCGCCTGTTCCCAAGCAACATATTTTGACCTTTGACCTTGACATGCAAAACAGGCAAACAGGCAAAGAGTTGCAATATGTTTTTTTGAAGCTGAAAATGGGAAATATTATTAATTGCTATAGGAAAACCATTTGTGTGATTGTTCAATCATCATTTGTTCATCATAGTATTTCTAGTATGTCATATTATCCCATGTGTGGCAGCTGTATTAAACAACCAGGCAACATTTTTGGGTTCTTCTACTGGCTTCGTGGTGACTTTGATGGCTCGTGGTGAATGACCTCTGTATTGGCTGCCTCCACCACAGATTCTGCGGTTACTACACTTGTGATCTCCCACAGAACTCACTCCAACCATAAGACTCACTCCAAGTGTCGGTTGCAGGTTGAGCGGTTGTACTATCGCCACCCTATAAGTGTGTGGATCAAGCATGATGACCCTACAGTAAGGCTCACGCTGTAGGAAGGATTCTCACAAGCACTAGTTTGGTCAGATCTGACCAAGCACGCGTCCATAATGAGTAACATAAATGAGATGCCCCCTATGCGCAGGGGCTCTGACAGCTAACAATACCATCTGAGAGGATGCTGCAGCATGCCCCATGCTTATGTCTCCTAGGGTGAAGTGCTTTCAAGTAACCTCTTCAGTTGATGAAAATTCATGTGTACTCAAATTAATGTGAACCTCCTTAATCCAAGGTCTCATGCTCAAGCACTATACTATATTCAAGTCCAATAATTGGCAACAGGGCTTCATATTTTGATTAAAGTAAACAGTACAAAAGAGGCTTTTCTGCTCTTGGAGTGTGGGATGATATTGATTGTGTTCTGCTATAATGGACACACAAATGTGGCGGAGAGAGTGGAGACAGATGGAGATTATTATGAGAGGAGCGGCTCCATGGCAGGGGTTCTCTTCACTTACATAGTTCTATGCTTATCAATTTCTTCTAGAGAATGCCATGTAAATCTGGTGTGTGTGTGTGTGTGTGTTTGTGCATATGTGTTTGTCATTGTGTGTTGGTGTGTGTGTTTGAATGTTTGTGTTTGTAGTAGAGTTCTCACCATATGCATTATACATTTTGTGTGTGTGTGTGTGTGTGTGTGTGAAAGTGAAAAAAGTGTAAAAGACACATGGGAGAGGGAAAGATGGAGAGGGGAGAAGAGCAAAAGATAAACTGAAAAAAAGATAAATCGACAGAAAGAGAGACAAGAGCTTGGGATGGCCGTCGCCGCGTCGAGAAGCGCTGCAATCTGAGGGAGTCTTCTGTTCGCACTTCTTCACCATTCACCCCTGACATTTGTCAAGAGCTCCGACAGGAGAGGCGACACGTCGCCTCATGCATTATTAAAGATGGGAGCGAGCGGTGGAGGCCACTCTCACATGGGGAAGAGGGGGCACCACACATCCCTTTCATTATCCTCGGGAAACAGTTAAAATGTCTCCTCTTGAATGGAAATGAGAGGCAGGATGCACTGAAGGCAGAATGGGCCGTCGCTCTGCATTGCAGCCTTACTTCTTGCCACGGGCCTCATGTGGGCTTGGGCTGATAAACTGCCATCCCAGTTTGATATGGGGGCCGTGTGGAGGATGCCCATGTTTTGTGGACAGGCTCATACACATACAAACTCAAGATCCCATTTACAGTAACCATACATGATAGGAAAAATCATTTTAGTTGTATTACTCCAATGCAATTTTTCCAAAAGTTCAAAGTGTCTCTGTTTCTTTTTATATCAAAGGTTACTATGAGACCTAACATGACAATGGAAAATGTATTAAATACACAAAATTAATTTACCTGCATTCTCTCTTTCTCTTCGTCTTTCTCTCTCTTTCTCTCTCTCTCACGCACACTCACACACACACGCACACACGCACACACACACACACGCATGCCCCACACACTCCAAGATGATCACACAAATGTATACACACAAGCTTTACAAAGGAGGCAATAATCTCTCCCCGGACTATCTAAACACCTCTGCAAACAGAGCTATAACAAATAACAGAATAATCAGATGTGAGCCGCTGTTGGGGCCGGTCATTTGCATGATAATAAAAATGTAATTAGTTATAGCGCTTAAAGAAAAGAGGGGGCGTCGTGGAGTAAGTAACACTGTAATTTCATTTAACAATTATGTCTGAAAGAATCACTGTTTTGTAAGTGTCATTGCTGTTCTGAATAAGCCTTTATGGCTTTGCAAAATGTAATAATATGAGCAAGCTATCTTGCTATTTCTACATGGCTGAATTATAGGTTTATTGGTGCCATGTAATTACTATCTTTTTTCTTTCTTTCTTTTTACCCCTTCTTTCTCTGTTCCACTGTCTATATTTCCTCTCTGTCCCTCAGAGAAAAATCTTCATTATGCCAGTTATTGTACAGTAAATGTGATCTCCTTCCATTATGTGACTTGGTCAAAAAGGAAAGAAGAACGCATAAAAATTTTAAGATTTAAAAAACCTTCCACTTTGTGCTCAACATCTTATGCAGGCACCCAAAATCAAGCTGCATCAAACTTTTTGAAATGATGCATCATTGTATAGCCTGGTGCTACCCATTTGACATTCAAAATTAAAGACCATTTGTCCAGGCTTCTTAGAACAAGCTGATTAAATTTCCCCCATCATTGTGGCTGAGCGGTTCTCTGACCTAAATGAATGAATCAAACTCGGTGAGATGGGCTACAACCTGACTGGCCAAATGGGCTTGACAGACCCGGGGCTGTGTGTTAGGAGTCTCAACATGGACTCTTGCACACACACACACACACACACACACACACACACACACACACCAGCAATAGCAGACAAATGCCACTGGCAAGGTTATTAGTTCCTCTCTGATATCCTGTGTCTCTTATTGAAAATAATGAGGCTGTGTGCTCTCCAGGAAGGGTGCCTTTCAGTGCAGAGTAGATGAGGATCTGTCTTCACCTCAGAGTTTTCTTTTTCTTTTTTTCTCAATAATTTGTTCTGCTCAACAGATTTTTACTCACTCAGAGGGTCAAACTCAAGGAAGGGGACACATTGACTCTTTACTCTTGACTCCCTGATTACTCGCTTCTTACTCTATTCACCATGTACAACATATTACTGTAACTATCACCTACAAATGTACAAATAGTTGTTTACAAATCTGTTTGTATTATCCCCAGTGCAGGAGCCAGACTGGTTATATAGGGGGTGGGGGGCAAAGGGTGGTCATGGACCATGAATGGGGTGGCCAGGGTTCTGTTGGTCCCTCCCCATGAAATTTGATTTAGCTACATTTGATTTCCTGTATTCTGGTAAATTCTGTGGCAAATTTTTGACAAACATTTGATGTCTTTGCAGCAGATCTTCTGTTGTTGTTGATCTGTGGCCTCTGACATATACAGAACAACAATAAATAAAGACATACAGTAATATGTGTTTGAATGCCCCTTTTTGACCTTTTTTCAATCTTGTCGACAAGTTGACAATACAATGCATTTGTGATAGACGTGGGAGCATAGGTCAGACCTAAGGGAATTACAATGAGACCAAAGCTGTGTCTCGCATGAGGCAGAAGATACCCTCTCTTCCTCATCCTCCTACGGATGTCAGTCTCAGAATATTTCAGCGCTTAAAACCATCAATACTTGAGTTACGACAACAGAATATGCTCTGGTTGGTAACACTTAACTTTACAGATCAGTATTAAGCAGGTAATTTTAATGTTGTGGTGGTAAGTTGGGAAAATCATGGTAACAGCTCAAATTACAGAATAATTACTGAATAAATGACTGAAGTTTATGCTATTTCTAAACCCACTTTTTGTTGTGATAAGTAAATAACAAAATGCTAATGATGAGCATCTTTGTTGTGGTCAGAAGTATGACTTAAAAGGAATTAATCTTGTGTTAAGGACACATATTAATTCTCACTAATTGCTCAGTTAAAAAAGTTGTAAAATACATTTCTGCCTGTTTTAGTTTAGTTCTTGTTGTTATTACCACAAACCCTAAAGTTACAAATAATATCTATGAATAAGGCTGAAACAATGTAAATGCAATTGTATGTGTATGATTAAATATTTACATAAAAATATTTAATTAGGTTAACCAAAAACAATCAAATAACACACCCCTCCCAAAGATAGCCACAGCCATTCCTTAGCACGTTTCGTTATTTGCATAAAGATGGAATTACTTGCTTAGCATTCTATGTGTCAGATTCTAAATAAATCTTAGCCATCTTTTCTTCCAGACTGAGGCTCATAAACGCTTCAGCCCAGCATCTATATTTTACCTGGGGCCCTAAATCTCGTGTGCCAAAGACTCATTGCGCATGGGCACAGTAGCCTATATATTGGCCTTTTGCTGATCAAGCAAACAAAGCTTAGTGGAGGGGAAAAAGAGATGGCAAGATTTGCCAGACAATTAATTATCCCTGTTTGTACATCATTAATTTTTATCAAAGCTGTATGCAAATGACTATGGGATGGTTGTGTTCTGCTCGATCACAAAAAGTAAACAGGTCATTAACTTTCTATTGTCTGAGGAAGGATAAAAAAGACACAGTGGCAGAAAGTGTCCGAAGATGTAATGCAGTGCAAGGGATGTAGGCTTCACACTGACACTCTGTGCTGTTAAGTGCCACAGAATTGAGTTGTCAAAATAAGGCAACTGACTCTGGTGGAATGGACATCAAAGGCTTGTCATGGGAAATCAATAGTGGACCTGTCAATCAACGGCTATTCTGGTCGTAAAAGTGATTAGATGGACCATACCAGTTAGACATAAAGCCCTTTTCTGATCTCCTTTGTGTGTGCTCTGGGCGTTGCTGTGTAGCATTACTGCTATTATCATTTTGAAAGCAGGCAGTGTAAGATTACTATTTCAGAACACACAATATATGATTGCTTTCCCTAAAGACACAATTTTTCTGTGTATGTTTGAAATTTCTTTGAAGATTTGTGAGTTATGTTACTTATTTATATGTGATGCCTGACTGGTCTATGATATTAAAAATAAGTTTTACCAATTGGTTCCATTTTCTTGACATGAACTAAAAAAAGACTGTTTACACTTAATAACACAAATAAAAAAATCTCAAGGAGCAAAACACACGTGCAGAATTTAGATCAAGCTAGTCTGGATCAAAATTCAAAATTGTTCCTTATGTACAAATATACAGCAAAATTGTATAAAGTATTTGGAAGAAAGGATCACTGATTTCAAAATTGTGTGCAAAAAACGTAAAACTACATTTCACAGAGCTGTGTAACTTTCCCCCTTTGTCACATTATCTGTTTGTCACGTTATCAGCTTCCCTCTTTATATTCAATGGACCCATTACTGAAAGTCTTTATACTAGCAATTAAAAGCACAGTGTGATTGTGGCTTTCCCCACTGATTCCAACCAGAACAGTGCCGTTACACAAAGCCATCTTTATTTAACCTCATGGTTAAATGGCTCTCCAAAAGATTAGTATCTGGGGCCTTGGTGTCAAATGAAATAAATAATCCCCATTACAGATGTGGCAATCTCTTCCCTTCTTATTAGTCCTTTAAGAGACATACATCTTCAAGCATAGTCTCTGTATCTGGTTTGTGCTAAACAGCAGGAGGCCGTGCCAGGCCATAACAGGCCATGTGCAAGTCTCATCCAGTGAAGGTATTGCCAGAGGAATTCTTTCTGTCTCTCTCTCTCGCTCTGTGTCTCTCTCTCTGCAAAGCAAGACAGACAAGAGTGCCAAAGCAGGAATACAGTATAACATAAATGGACTCATACTGGACAGAGGGAAGGAGGGAAAATAGAAGGGGTGGTGTTGGGCTGTGTAAGAGGCCATGGTCAGGTGTTTAACGATGCAGAGAACATACTGCCGGTATAATTGCTGTATCATTTTCAATAGATTTTCTATGGGCAAAAAAGCTTTGCAAATAGTATTATCACTTTGGCAGATCAAATAACAGTCGGAAAAATTAGAATCTGCTGGTAGACCATATCAGTTGATAGATTTTAGTGAAGCTATATTTTTATAATGACAGAACAGTTTTTCTCCACTGACAATGCAGAATTTGGTGTAGTGCCAGTCTAAGATGTCTTCACAACAAAAGCAAAATAGAGTTACAATTTGACACACAAAGCATCTTCAGGGGAAAACTGTTTCTTTCATTTCTGGCACACCTATTAATATACAATTCCACCTGTTTCGCTACTGCCAGTACACATGGTACTGTATGAAAATGCAGTGAAAAAGTTTTCATTTTTGGTCTTCAGAATGCATGTGAGAGGATGATGTCAAGGACAACCATCGGAAAGGAAAGTGAAAAACCAGTTGCTTTGCTGCTCAGTGGTTTGCCAACTGACCCAAGAGAGAGAAGGAAGTGCAAGTAAATGTTGTATGGAAAATCATCTCTTTGCACTATGGAGGTGGCTCCTTTGAACTGCTATAGGCGTGGGAGGGAACTAAATTAACTAAATTAATTGAAAACCAAAGAAGAGAGCAAAGAGGTATGAAGTCCTCAGAGAGACTGAACAAATGAAAGAAAGGAAGAGAATGAAATTGTTTTTTCTCCTTTATCTCATAAACAATAGTTGCACCAGCCATGCCCTGAGGGCTGACAAACTTTAGTCAGAGTACAATTCTACAGATCAATGATTCTGACTATGCTTGTCTATTACAGCTTTTAAAAACAACAAGAAACATGGGATACATATAAATTCTGCTTAAAATGATCAATGATCCTTCAATTCTTTTGACATTCAATCAATAAACAGACAAATAATTCATAACTTTTCACACATACACTGACAATGACTTTATTCTCGTAATTAACTAGCCTGGGCCCGCCCATACTTCCTGTGACGCTACATTCAGTTTTGAGAGCAAGTTAGTCTGGCCAGACTGCCATTATAGAGGAATTATTTTTCCCAAATCTGTGGGCACCAATGAGAAACGATCGGAATGAGTGGTCTGATTGGTTGTAGATTCGTCAAGTAATATACAGAGGTATCTAATGGACGCAGGTTAAGCCCGCCTCCCAGAAGACGTTTAGTAATGATGGCCAGACTAAGCTCCCATGAGCTTTGTTGCGCAAGCCAGGCTAGTAATTAACTACTTTATTCTCATAATTAACAACTTTATTCACATAATTAACCACTTTATTCCCATAATTAACAACTTTATTCTCGAAATATTATGACTTTATTCTCAAAGTTTTTGATATTTTTTCCTTTTAATGCGGCCCTAATCCTTAGTCGTAGTTCTGCAATTGTATCATATAAAATACACACTCATTAAAGTGTATTGTGGAAATTCCTCTACATTTTGATGGCCTAAAATGGTTTTCTTACCTTATTTCAAATAATCAGATTGTGAATTTTTTAATCATCTATTTTCATTTATATTTATCTGTATCTTTTTTGAACTGTCATTTAAACATGAATCTGAACTTTTTCATTCCTCCTCAACAAATCAATATGTGCGAAAAGAAATTCCACTTCCTCTCACTATAGAGGGCTCTCTAACTTTTGTATAAATTGTCTCTTTAAAAAAAAACAGAACAAACAAAAAACATTAAAGCCTCTATGTGTAGGATTTATCTTCTATTTATCTTCGTCTTTTATCAAAAATATATTTTTTATTTTAAAAATATAATGTAAAACGATGGTAATTACCTCCATGAATAAATTGTAGTGTTCCGGTAAACTTGGTAATTTCCATTTATACATAGATATGGCTGGGGACCAAAGAAGAATATCCATTTTGCGCCGCCATTTTCAAAAGTACGGGTTCTTGTAGGAGAGAGCAGTATCGTATATTCAGCTCCGCCTTTCGCGTTTCCGCTCAGAGACTGAGTAGCAGAAACTGAGATAAGAGCGAGCGAGCGTTCGGCCTCCGTAGCAAGAAATTAGGATTGTGGGAAGGGGAGGGTTAATACATTTTATTCAAACGTATGCAGTATACCACTTCGCCAATAGATGGGGAATTCTGATACGATCCTACACATAGAGGCTTTAAGAAAATTGAAAGTTGAATTAGGTTTCACTGCAACTCCTTGTGTGAGCCATAAGAGGTTTGAACACCTCTCATTACCTACAGGAAGGATTAGGCTGAAGGTGGAAGTTGTTCCTAACACCATGTCATTGCATTGTAATGAGCCTAGAGCAGACGCCACAAGCACCCTCCAGCCTGCTCTTTAATCAAGGCTGAGGAGAACTTCTCCAGGCCCCTTGCAGGAGACAACAGGGGGAGGATTTGTGAGTTTTGTATCCACTGATGACATTTAATCTCTTTTGAGAGTCGAGTATCCATGCAAGTCTTTTGATTGACGTGGCCCAGCAAGGATTTTTCTAAGGCACCAAAACCACACAAATTCATGCAAAAGCAGAATAGCTACATTCACAGCTAAGTCTGTGCATAGAAGCTGTGTCACTGAAAATGGTAAGCATCCTCTTTTTTTAAAAGTAAAAAGTTTTTTTTTTTTTTCGATCTGATGATGAACTTGAGTGCACCAGTGTAAATGGCAATGAAAAAGCTGTCAGCCTTCCTTTGTCATTTAAATCAGAAAATCATTTGAAACCAGAAGAAGAATGCCACCACCACCTAGAAACTTTGACAGCACCTGACACCTAAATGCAGTCTTCTGCATGAGTTACTCTGACTCAAAGGTTAGACCTAGCAAGATGTGAATTTGACTTTGAGGCACACATTCGTGAATACCTGTTGTGAAGATAAAAATAAACTGATGATTTATGTTTGAATGTGAAGTATTGTAGAGAAATATAGTTCCCCTCTCTCTCTCCCACCACCTTGGTGTACCAAGTCATACATACGCTAAAAGGCTTATCTAAGATGATTCTAGTAGCGCTTCTCATGGGCAGATATGTCTCAGGTGATTTAAAATGATGCTCTCATAACTCCTTGCCTTGCTGGGATAATGTTTGGTGGCATAACTCAAAGGTCCATAAATATAAGAGCCTGAAAGAAATACAGGGTTTTTATTAAAACTGTAAATCGAACTTCTCTCCAGTAAATGCTGGCCCGAAAATGATGTTATTTCTTTCAACTACTGAGGTTAACTTTGGCAGTCTTTAGACGGTTTATGATGATAGCACAGCAGGACGAAGCCAGTGCTCCCTGCTCAAAGCTATATATTTGCTTATCGTTATACAGGATGTTTAGCAGGCTTCCTTGATGTGTGGTCTATACACCTACTGTGTGTCATTACACTTGCTCAGATTCCTTGCGCTTGTGCAGTGCAACCAAGATAGTGGAATAAAGGCAGCTAACTATTAAAAGTAGTGTTTCTGACCATTGCCACTGACAAGTTGAACTTACAGTTTCATACAAGCAAATGCACCTAGTAACCAGTATCTGTTCAGTGGATACAGTTCTTCTTTTAGTATTTCCATTTTAAGTGTTATGCTTAATAAATACTTTTATCATAATTGTCAACAATTATTTCAGTAATGCCTGCTGCAGTGTCCCTGTGATAATCATACAGCCACCATTGTAAGTTAATGCATAAACCTGACAATAAAATAAAAATACAGTTTTATATAATTGGATCTTCACAAAATACATGGTTAAGATAAGTGCTATGAACATTTGCAAAAGATACACAAAATCAATTGTTCAAGGTGAACAATGGAGATGACAAAAACATCAATTTAATAAAAAGGTGAAACAATACAGACGGTAAATAGTTTTTCACCTGGAGTTGCAATTAAGCATGAATAGGACTACTTGTGCTTTATAATGAGCTCTGTTATGTAATTGGACATGAGTGAATGCTTATTACCAAAGGTCATTATGAATACAATGCAAACCACTGTGGCAGAAGTGAAATGATAGTATGTTTTGCTCCCTCCCATAAGTCTCTCTCTCCCTCTTCCTCTCTCCCATACTTCCTCTTTCTACCCCTACTAGTAAAAAAAAATCAATTCAATTTTATTTGTATAGTGCATTATACAAAAGATGTGTCTTAACAACAAAGATCACCAATGACAAAAAAAGGGCAGTGATAGCGAGTGGCCAGGTTAGTATTCAGATTGCTATAACATGTCTGCTCTCTGTCTCTTTGGCAATGCAGTCAGCATGTATGCATACTCTTGAGACTAAGAGTCAAGGTCAAGCTGGATAGCTCAGTGTGTTAGAATGTACACAGTTCATAGTCACATTTTATACTAAATGAAATTGCCTGAAGCCCTTTAAACACAAGATTTAAACTAAAACATCCAGTCAGTATGTTCTTCTCCTCTGATCCGATGCACTCCATCAGTGTTGGCCTGTGTGTCTGCCCTTTTCTCACCTACTCTGGATCAGTACACACCTAATTCCTGCTCTCCCGGGTCAATTCAAATTGAGTTTTCCATTTCTACCTGAAGATATTGTCAGGGACTTTCTGCAGTGCTTACTTATTGCCTGCCTGAGGTCAGTATTCACAATGGCCTGGCCTGGGCTCGATTTCCTTGTTCTGCCTGTGGTTCATGACCCTTTTCTGTTTGACTGAACTGTATTTGAGGGAATAAAAGATCTCACTTCTCCTTATATTTAATCATTTCTGAATCTCAGTCCACTCCTGCAGCCGGTTGCACCAGCAGAACGCAAGTTCCATCTAAGCTTAGTTCTGACGTAAATTGCTGCAGAGATCTGATGACAGAAAGATCTGTCCAGAAATGGACTCCTTATGAACAAGGAGTCTAGCACTTACGTACTAGCACCTATTCTTGGGCAACACCAACAGGAAACCCTACACCCTACAGTCACTGGCGGTCAGCATGGATGTCCCCAACAACCAGCTGCAGTCTTCTTTCCAACAATGATTAAATCAAACAACCTCCTACCTTGCTTCCTGGAACCAAATCACCTATTCTGTGTCAGGTCCTGAGTGGGAGGCCATGGACGAATCCATCAAGTCCCATTGCTGATGGTACAATCTTCCCAGAAAGTTGATAATGTCTACCACTTTGTTCGCATCAAAGCGGCAGATTAGTGGATAACTGTGTATAAGATGGTCTCTATACTGTATATACTACGTCTCCTGAAGAACCAAGCAGAGGAGGCCTTCCATGACCATTTTACTTCCTTCTCCTCCTGACTCCTGAAGGAAGGTCCCCAGGTGCCACCCCCGTTCTAGTGGAAGACGCCTTCATCTTTCATGGCACTGAACGACTGTTCTGTCCGTCATGCTGCAATAGTAACATGAATATGCAGGGGCGTAACTACCGGTAAGCAGGGAGGGCAGTTGCTTACGGGCCCGGGGCGGATTGGGGCCCGCACTAGCAATTTAAGAGTAAGTCAAGATCATAGATTGTATAATGGTCACGGCCGGGCCCTACTATCGATAACATGTCGGAAGACCGGGCCCTTTCACTGTAATAACCTACGTGTCTCCTCAATAGTGTCCCTCTTCAAGAATCTCATCCAAGTACAGCCTTAACTATCGAGGCAAATCGCCATTTGGAGTATTTTAATTGGAAGGGCAAACCTACAGTACTATATCCTCATCAGAATTACATCCTGTTACACCATGGTGTGACATTTGAAGCATTCTAAAGGTCTCTCTATATAGGCTGTAATAATTATATACACAAAGATGTTTGAAGTGATATTGAAGACATATAACAGTGATCCTGAAATAAACAACAACGATACATTTTTCTGTAGTTTATTTTACATTGTGACTGGGAATTGTGGGATATGGTAGTGAACTGAACATGCATATTACAGGTAGTCTAGGCTACATGCTAAAATAAACCACTCACCGAACTTGTGAGTTTCGGATAAGTTTGCACTTATCCCGTGCTTTTCCTGACAATGACAGTGGCCTTTGCGGAGCGTTTATTTTCCAAGCTGAAACGAATTAAAAGCTCAAGGGGACAGAGTCGTCTTTCTGGACTCGCCATAATGTTAACGTTACTATCGATAGAGAATGCCCTTGCACATCCACTGGATCTTAATGATTTGATCGAAAACTTTGCACAGAGGAAAGCGCAGAAGATGCAGCTATGATGTAAGTGAGTATTTTAACTATATAAATGACGTGATGATTTTTTTGTTTATTGGGTGTTTATTCGCTCCAAAGAGTGCAGTGTATTATTACCTCTATCACGGCCTTTGATTTGCAGTGATCTAATCCAGACCATCTATACTGAACTTGTTAATGGCCCCCATTTCTGGGGGCAGTCTTGGTGTTCTGTCTCAGGAAAAAAACTCCAGAAAATCCACTTTGCTTATTTAAATGACATTTGCTGTATATATATATAAGTCTAATCATCTTATTGTAGGCATTAAACAAAGTTAGGTTATACTATCATCCTATTACCACACAATCTATTCTGTCTCAAAGTATTGAACTGCCATTTACTGTACTTATACTTTACCTTGGGTGGTGTGATAGATTATCCTCGATGTGTGGGGCATGAACTGCACATTGTTGTACAAATAGCAGTTTTGATTGTCAGATTGGCCCTCCATTAGCCTACCTTTTTACCCTCTGGTCAGAGTTTGCAAATCTGAGTGTCTTTATGAAAACCTTTCAACTGTTGTATTGAAAAGGGTTTTTTTTTCCAGGATCCCTTCAGAAAATGCAGGGAAAAAATCAAACTCCAAAACTGCTGCTATTTATTTATTTTCAACAGAGCACGAGCTGGAGCTACTAACACATTACAGTTTTTGGGTCATTTCCTGGATCCAGTGTTGCAGATTTTATTAATGGCTACACTACATGTGCTGTTCTTGTCTAAAACATTTGTAAGATTACTTGTAGAGAGCATGCATATGTTCATAGATACATTGTTATCAGGAAGCTCAACCCTGAAAATATATAAAAAAGAAATACTGAATTCCCTTATGACTCATGCATGCTAATCACCAGCTTACTATATGATTATGATATACTTTGCCATGAAATCTGTCATTCTATGGACATAGAGATCACCATGGATGTACACCCCTTCGCATTCAATCAAGGTCTGTAAGGTATGGCCAAAGTATGGCAGGAAGCATTTTCCTAATCTCCATAAGATAAAGTCCAGTTCCATAACAGGGTCCTTCCTTGTCTCTGTCGTGAAGGTGGGGGAAATGTTAATCTGTCCCTTGGCCCACCCCCTTGTGCTATTTGACTTGACAATGGGAAACATACTGCACGATTTATACTGCTAATGAGAAGATGTCTCAGTGGCTCATGGCAATGCTCTGGGCAATGACTCCATGTTACTCTGGCAATAATAAGGTCTACAAGTCAGGCTGAAAACTTCAAGCTTTCTTCCAATTAGTATATGTTTCCCTGACAGAAGTAATTCTTTGTGACACTCTTTGCCGCTGGCCCCCATGGTGATGCACACTGGTAGATGTGGATATATTTAGTAAATTATGGGGACTTTACAAACACAGACACGCAGGCCCTAGAGGAGCCATCTCGTGGCCACAAAGGGCTTGCGGATGGTCAGTTAGGAGCTGCTTTGGTTACATGAGCCAGAATGGGCTTAAGCAGTTAGCATCAGCTATTGCATAGGAATACACTGTATGGGATCTGCAACCAGAACGAATCAGAAGCACAGTGGCGCAAAATAATAAAAAATATATTTATGGATTTTTTTTGGTCTTGTCTTGAATCTTGCCCCAAGCAGGAATTAACATTTTATTCTGCACAGAAGGCAACTCTCTTGCAGGCTGTCCATGTTCTCATCAACTTGGCAGTAAGCAATGTGTTCTCTAATTACACTATCGTTATAATTACACTTGGAATCTGTCTTTGAAAAAGTAAATACAGTCTTTTTAGTAAATAAGCCTTTTTGGGTGAAATGTCTACTAAATGTTTTAGCTGTCATACGTTTATCATTTTGTAGAAAGGGCCAGGTTGAACTCAAAATTATAACTGCCAAAAGTTCATAAATTGTGCCCCAAAATCTGTAAAATATAAGGCCTTTCCATACCCAAAACAATAGCCATTTTGTATTGTCTATGTTCATAGATGTATCTATGACAATGGCATCAGTTCAAATTGTTTATATATTATGCATAGATATATGGTGTATAATGTATAATATATATTATGTTTAGATATATGGTTAGAATAACACAATACCACAAATACTCTGCACAATTAAATCTGCTACAGTACTGTAGTATCACAGAATACACTACAGAAATGACATTTTTAACAGACATACAGCATGGCATAATCTATCAAGGCCACAAAAGACACACTAAAACTTTACATTTCATCATCAGCATTTCAAAGTTTCCCTTTCTGTTATCATTCCACCAAACCCACAAGTGATTACATACAAAGGCAATTAATAGTATCTGTACTATTTTGATGTTATTTTGAATTTATCCCATCTCCTATCAAAATGGATTGCGCAAGATCCATTACGGCAACCACATTATTTTGCATGCAGAGTCCTATCCTTAAAATAAATTTCTATAGAATTTATTTATTTTATGGCATTTAAATTAAGGGTGGGACAGTTGTATCCATGGTGTTGATCAGGGCTATTCAATAGGTGGCCCACAGGACACATGCGGCCCAGACGTGTCCCACATTTACATTTATGCATTTAGCAGACGCTTTTATCCAAAGCGACTTACAAAAAGAGGATAACAATCAAGCTACATAGCAGAAACCTTAAGGAGCATAGTGCTAGGGAATAGTGCTTCAGTTCATTTTAGTGCTAGGATAGAAGATGTTCTCTGAATAGCTGGGTCTTTAAGAGCTTTTTGAAGGCCTCCAGAGATGGATCTGTTCTGATTGTTTTGGGTAGGTCATTCCACCAGCGTGGGACGACACATGAGAAGAGTCTGGATTGCCTTGGCCGAGGTGCCGGGACTGCCAGTCGACAGTCATTGGAGGACCGGAGTTGTCGGGGGGTAGCCTGACCCTTTATGAGAGCTCTTAGATAAAAAGGGGCAGATCCTCTAAGCACTTTGTAAGTCAGCATCAGTGATTTGAATTTGATGCGAACCGCCAGAGGCAACCAGTGGAGCTCGATTAGCAGAGGGGTGACATGCATCCTCTTAGGCTGATTGAAGATGAGACGCGCCGCAGCATTCTGGATCATCTGAAGTGGCTTGACGGCACAGGCAGGAAGTCCTGCCAGAAGGGCATTGCAGTAGTCAAGGCGTGAGAGAACAATAGTTTAAACCAGCAATTGGGAGGCTTGTTGAGTTAGGTATGGTCTGATCTTTTTGATATTGAATAGTGCGAAGCAGCAGGCCCGGGCAACAGAAGCAACATGGTCATTGAAGGTTAGTTGGTCATCAATCATAACACCTAGGTTCCTGGCTACCCGTGAGGGAGCAAGAGACAAGGTGCCAGAGTTGATGCAGATGTTGTGGTGAATAGTTGGTTTAGCTGGGAGGACCAGCAGTTCGGTTTTTGAGAGGTTCAGCTGGAGATGATGGTCTTGCATCCATGAAGAGATGTCAGAGAGGCAATCTGAGATTCGATGGTTGGGTCATCGGGTGAGAATGACAGATAGAGCTGGGTATCATCGGCATAGCAGTGGTAAGAGAAGCCGTGCTGGCGGATGATTTGGCCCAAAGAAGTGGTATAGATGGAGAAAAGAAGGGGGCCCAACACAGATCCTTGGGGCACTCCAGTAGCAAGGTGGTAAGGTGCAGAGGTGTGTCCTAGCCAGGATACTTTGAACAGTCGCCCAGTGAGGTAGGATTTGAACCAGCAGTGTGCATCACCCTTGATGCCCATGTTTTACAGTATAGATAATAGAATACTGTGGTTTACCGTATCAAACGCAGCTGACAGGTCAAGCAGGATGAGTACAGATGACCTTGATTCCGCTCTGGCTTCTTTTAAGGCTTCAACCACAGCTAGTAGAGCTGTTTCAGTGGAGTGGCCACTCTTAAAGCCAGATTGGTTGTGGTTGAGTAGATTCTGTTGGCTCAAGAATTCGGTAACCTGTTTGAGTACCGCCCTTTCAATAGTTTTAGCAAGGAACGGAAGGAGAGAGACCGACCTGTAGTTTCCCACCTGGTCGGGAGCAAGAGAGGGTTTTTTGAGTAGAGGTGTTACCTGAGCATGCTTGAACGCAGTAGTAGAAGATTCCTATGTGATAGCTGGTGTGATAGTTGGAGCTATGGATTGCAAAAGGTTGGTTGGAATCGGGTCCAGAGGACACGTTGTAGGACGGCTGCAAGTGAGAAGTTTAGACACATCTCTTTCGGTGAGGGGTTTGAATGGTGGTGGGGGGTTGAGTAAAGTTTTGAAGGTTGAGAATAGTCTCCTGGTTTCCGTGGTGTTTTGAATTTTGTCATTATAGAAAGACTTCTTTGCAGCAGTGACATCAGATGAGAAGGAAGAGAGCAGTGCCTGAAACCTGTTTAAGTCAGAAAGATTTCTTGATTTGCGCCATTGCCTTTCAGCAGCTCTGAGGTTTGTACGCTGTCGACGGATGGAGTCATCAAGCCACGGATGTGGTTGGGAGGGCCGAGCCAGTTTGGTGGATAGGGGACATAGCCTATCAAGACACGTCCTCAGGGTAGAGCACAGAGACTCAGTGGCATCATTAACCTCAAGTGAGGAGAATGTACATGCTGGTGGAAGAGCAGAGGCAGCAAGAGAAGCAAAGTGAGAGGGAGAGAGATTGCGGCGGAATGATACCAGAGGAGGGACGGTCTGAGATACTACAGGGAGGCGTAAGCTGAACTGAATGAAGTAGTGGTCCGAGAGGTGCAGAGGTGTAATAGTCAGGGACTCCGTGGAGCAGTTGCGAACAAGTACAAAATCCAGTACCTTGCCTGCTTTGTGAGTTGGAGGACTATGAACCAGCTTTAGATCAAAGGAATGGATGAGTGAAAGGAAGTCAGAAGAGCTTGGGTTGTCCAGGTGTAGATTCATATTGCCAAGGACAAGCAAGGGGCAGTCATGTTCTGGAATGGATGAGAGCAGTGTATCAAACTCGTCTAAGAAGTCTCCTAGTTGCCCAGGAGGGCGATACATCACAACCAGGTTGATTTTGACAGGTGCTGTCACCAGAGTGGCATGGTATTCAAAGGAGTTGTATGTAGCTGCGGGTACCAGTTGGTTGTATGTTGGTTGCAACCAGTTGTTGAAGATGAGCAGGCCAGTCCCACCGCCCCGTCCGGCTGGACGAGAGGTGTGAGAGAAAGTGTGGTTGACAGAAAGTGCCGCTGGGGTTGCATTGTTTCCAGGTTTGATCCATGTTTCGGTGAGGGCCAGGACGTCTAAGGCTAAGTGTTTAGCATAGGCAGAGATGAAGTCCGCTTTGTTTACGGCCGACTGACAATTCCAGAGTCCTATTGAGAGTGCAGAGCGATTCTCAGAGGCTTGCTTTAGCAACCGGAGGTCACCTAGATTGCGACGCCTTCTGACAAAGCGATACCTCCTGCGATACCTCCTTCGAGCCACATGCAGCCTAGACAATGCTCCATAAAAGAAAAACACCAATCACAAATCTCCAGAACATAACTTGGGTCTTTTACAGAGGGTGCTTCCGTAAACTGATTCTCTGAGCGCTACATAGTAGACTGTAGAATTTTCGTGCCAGAAAACCCCTATGAATGCAGTAAATCACTTACACTACCTATTCCTTACCTAAGGATACCATTTAAGAAATATTGTGTAACACCCTTAAATAAATTCCTTACCTACTGTAAGGAGAAATTAAGGTTGATACTTAAGCAACAAAACTTAAGGTGCTTTGTGCAACCGGCCCCTGGTCCTTACCGTGTAACTTCGGAGTATGGATGGAATTGTCATTCGTTTATTCAGGGCGTCACACTTTGGGAGCGTTCAGAGCATGGAGGGAGAGAGCAGCAGAGCATGACGCCAGTCTAACTGAAAACAGTGCATACTGCTACGGAGTTTTTAGGAAATAGACCAGATTCTGGATTGATTTATGAATTAAAGCTCATAATTGGCAGGTAAAAAAAAGTAATTCAAAATCGTTCATGGTCCTCACTTGTCAAGCAACTGATTTAAACAGTAACCGCTATTTTAACCTGCTCTATATGTATACATTTTGATATCAGAAACCGTTCGTTTAGTCACAGACAAATAGTACACTCTAAAAGATAATTCACGTGGTTAGTTCACAAAACCTAAAATAAGTACAATTTCGTAACATAAATGCAGCATTTTCTGTAATTACGTCAGTTATTTAGTTTATCATTTAATTTAAGGAGTCTGGCAAACTTAAGTTATTGGAATTCTAACCTTACTTAACAAATCATCTAATTCAAACAAATATTCAGTTGTCCTCCCAACAACAGCTCTGAATTAAGTCGCCAGAACTTAAGACGTTGAACGTCAAATTAAAAAGCTGCCCAGGAAGGGTTCTGACGACGATCACGCGGGGGAAACGTGACGGTTGAACCTATGTGTTGAACACTATGTTGAACAGCGATTCCTGACCTCTTCACTCTTATTTCTAAATATTTAATTCCGCCTTGTTTACCCTTCTTCAATCCGCTAAAGTGGCTGAATGGACCCATAACACTCTAGATACAAGGACTGAGATCAAAACGTGCTTTTCCCTTCACTGAAGCCATCGAAAAGAAGTGCTTCTCTGTGTTTGCCTTGGATACAACTGCCGTTATCACCACCACCATCATCAGCTATACCACAACAAACTAAACAATACCACAGTAAAACGTAAAAAAGTGAACTTTTTTCAGAGGTAAGCTACTTTCATTTTGAATTCACGGAGGACAGGTTGTTGTCAGGTTTTTATGTCTCATGGTTGGTAAATGAGTTACCGGTATCCTTGTTAGCTTGTTAACAAGTTAGCATATTAGCTGTATGGGTGGTTAGAGACAGATGTTGTTAATTGTTAGTCCCACTTTATAACATGAGACTAGGCCTGCATAGAGAGTAGCAAAAAAACATTATAATACTGTGGAAGTTTGAGAGCTTCGAGAAACTGATATATTCCGCCCTCCTCATCAAAGTAAGTGTCGTAGTAATAAGCATGGTAGCTCAATGGTAACCTAGGAAGATAAACGTCACCCTGTATTTTTCGGCGATAAATTTGTGGTCACATAAAATGTGTTTCGTTGTTAGCTACATTTTTATGGTTACATAAAATATTTGGTCATTGAAAATAGGATGACATTGCATTGGTCTACTCAAACCTTATAGTTTTTTTGTCGCTGTAAACAGACCGCTGTGTTCGCTGCATCTGTGTCGCTCACATGACCGGTAGCGCAATTTCCATTGTCATGTAGCCATACTTTAAAACAAGCCAAGTCCAGAATGGTTTATAATTTTTTTTCATTCTGCTTAATGTTAGGCATCCAATCCATGACCTTTCAGAGTGGAACAAAGAAGCATGAGTTACACCACCACTATGGTCCCTTCACATAGGAGCAGGTTTTAGAAAATGTTTTTGCTGTTAATAAAGTCTTGAGACCGTTATGGCTGGGAGAGGTTGCGGAAAAAAAAAAAAATCAGGTTGCGTGTGTCACTCATCTACTCCCACTAGCAATGCATGCAAGTGTACAAAATTCAAAGTACATAATGACCATGTGTTGAATATGTAAGGCCCTTGGAGCAAACCTTTCAAATATGTCAGCCCATAAATATTCAAAATAGTGCACTTGTCCTTTAGGTGTGTCTGAACCATTTGTTTTTTCCCAACCTAAACTTCTCCTCCACACTTAAAGTGCCACTCCTGTTGAATGGCAATGCTAACCTCCCAGCTCAGTTACAGCAAGATGAATACATCACAGGTGAGCTTCTCAATGACTTCTCCAGCACTGCTTTTCTATTTACTTGATTTAGGTTGTTGTGATCATATTTAAATCTCCTTCTGCTTTCCAGGTTGTTGGACCATCCTTTCCAGCTGCATCACTGTGTGGACAGAAGCTACACAGACTACAAGAAAGCCTTTAGTCCCGTGATGCATGCGCTGTGATTGTCATTTAAAAGTTAAAAAACTACCATAGTACTACACTACACAGGGCCTTTATTAATGCATGGGATAGAGAGAAACATAATTTCAATTTCCTTGTATGACCTGTGCTTGAGAAGAAACTGGCAATAAAGCTGACTTGACTTGATTGACATTGATGTGTTGTACTTCAACACTTACATGCCCACATTTTTCGTTAAATTAATCAAATTTAACAGATTTTTCCAGTGTAGTGAGTATTATACTAAAAATCTTATTTGGAAGTTCAGCTTAAGCTTTTAAAAGCCAACTGATTTTACGTATAGCATACTTAACAATTTAAGTTGGCACTTAAGAAATAAAGTTTGTTCAACATGGCCAAGTTTTTAAAAGCCAACTGATATTAAGTGTAGTGTACTTAAAAAAAAATAATGTGGCTTGTGGGAAATTAAGTTTGTTAAACATGGCTTAGCTTTTGAAGCCAACTGAAATTAGGTTTAGCCTACTTAAAAATTGAGTCGGCATTGACAAAAGAATGAGTTGGCAGCACTGAATAACTGCTTTGTTGGGAATACTTAAAAAGAGCGATGCAAATACTTGCCTTAATTTTTTAAGTTCCGCCAAGGTGTTATTTTTTAGAGTGTATGCTCATCGTCGAACTGTGGAGCGTTATTCCGTTTTTGAAGTGGCAGATTAATCTTAAGAACACACCATGAAACAGAGCAACCAGTTAGTGCCAACGCCTCCACCCACCTAATTTTAGAGATATATAATGCATATTGCATACATTCTCAATATTTTTGAGTATTCAATGTCGTCAATGTGAAGGGTAAAAAAAAATGTGACATTACCAATTTTTAACGACTGCTAAAAATGTGCAGCCCAACTTAGCTCTTGGTTTTGAAATGTGGCCCTAATGAAATTGTAACGGATTAGCCCTGGTGTTGATGAATGAATTCAGTGGCATCTTGGTGCATATACTCATTGTTGATAAGGTGTTATCTGCTGTATAATTAAATTTGAGAAAAAAAATAATTCATAATCAAAAAGAAACACTCACACAATTACAGACTGATACCAAGTTCATTGTAGTGATACCTATCCATTTATACCAAAATTATGTAAATACACTAGAAAGTTGGGGAGCTATTAATAATTTATTTTGGGTACACTTGTCTGGGCAAACTAAATGTCCCAGAAACCTGGAGCTTAGAGGGTTAACTAGATTTGTTTTCATTTGCTCACCAAGCAGAATAGTTAAGCATGACAAGGAATGGGCTTTCCTTTGGGCAAAATCTCTCATATTCACATAATTATTTTGACTAAATGTTTTAGTAATTTATTATTGCCAAAATTTTTGTACATAGACAAAGCGTGCAACTATAGCTGACAAAAGACAATTTACAACATCTATTGAGGGAAGCACAGGAGGTAAGGCAATGTCGAGGCAAACTGTAATTTATTCTC
This sequence comes from Limnothrissa miodon, assembly GCA_017657215.1. Lineage (NCBI taxonomy): Eukaryota > Metazoa > Chordata > Actinopteri > Clupeiformes > Clupeidae > Limnothrissa > Limnothrissa miodon. The sequence continues at coordinate 365,983 of JAGFZM010001097.1, read as the reverse complement.
ATTTTCAGTAAGATCATTTTAGATTCATCCAGAAGTACAATGCTGAATTTCTCAGAATTGCAGCCTCTCCCAAGGGTTATGTTCTTGATTTGATTTGTAAATCCCAATCCATGCACCATGTCTGGAAATACAGTCTCTGTCTTAGTCTTAGTCCATACTCCTACGAAAGGGCAGCAGGTCTTTGTTAAGTGCTTCGATGTGTTAACCAGATGGACAAAACCTTTCTGTAGGACTGCGATCCATATGGAGCCTGTCTCTGCACTGAAACTGGCAGGGGTTCAAGTGGATGAATGTGAGGCAGGCTGACTGCAGCTCAGGAAGTGTGGGAGGTGTGAAATGGGCTGATGCTGGCAATATTGGCCACAATAAATCTGCATGTTCATCTAGTCTTTAAAATAACAGACTAGAGACAGTAGATGTTATCAATATTTGGTAAAGGGAGCTCATGGTAAGCATTAAGCAGTAGAATGGGTCCAAATGTATCTGATTTACATGCTTTTTACATATTTGTCTTGAGGTAAGGATCGTCATCTTCATTAACACCATCTATTATGCATCATCCTAATGCATTTTCAGGTCGTGCATCTGATATTTTGAAGGGCCTGCAGTAAGCCTGTCATGACATGAAAAAAAAAGGTTTTCTGCAACACTTATTTCTTTGCTGATGGGTGAAAATGAGCTTTAACCTCAATTATGAGCTGCTAAAAAATGGAGACTGTGTCTTGCTTCAAAAAGTACATCATACCTGCCTATTATCTAGTGCTGTTGAGTCATCTGGATGCACGAGGTGATACAAGCAATACAGCCAGAGGCTAGTTTGTTGGTTTATATAGTGTAGTATACAGTATTATAACGAGCCATATCAACAAATTATTTCTGCTCAAATGAAATATGTCGTTCTGTACTAGGTATCTCCTTAAGAAATAAAAAATATTGTTTGGGGTTGAATGTGAGTCAGCTGAGGAGACCTTTCTCCTCTTCTATACAATCGGTGTCAGGTCCAGTGAGGGACTGGCTGCTTTAGGATGCTGATGAGGGTTAGCGGTTCAACAATTATCCATCCTCTGTGCCACTGTTAAGAGACGGTATACATGGATGTGTGTGTTAGTCTGTGTGTGCGTCAGTACATGTGTGCATATGTGTGTGTGTGTGTGTGCTTGAGAGAATTAAGGTTCACTTGGGCGTCATTCACAGGGGAGCATCCCCTCCGGCCGTGCAGGCCTCTGTGGCCCACGTCCTCTGCGCTGGCCCTTCCCAGGGGGACTGCGTTGTCACTTCTCTTTAGTTGTGCCTGCCGCCGAGGCTCACTGGCTGTAATAGCTTTTGATCTAGACAAACCCATGGCTAAATGCGGCACGGGGAGGAGAACCCCTGCCTCTGCTCCCTAGCCATTATTGACATTGAGGACAAACCACTGTTTTTAGACAGTTTTTTGTCCCTGGCTTTGAACCTTGCGATTCACAAATACAAATGTATTTTTAGAGTTGTTGTTTTGACGGAACCTTACCTTCTCATTTTTCCTTTATTCTACAGTCCAAGGCTTATATTTTAACTGACTTACAGCTGGCAGGCATAGAGATTAAACCTCAACTCATCCAACATTCAACTCTTTTGTAGATTCATTTTGGAAATTTCGAACGGAATTGTGGACTTAGGAAACAGCAACGCCAGAAAAAGCAATTCTGATTGTCATCCTATTACACAAATGAATTTCATGTTCACCATCTGCTGAATGTGTCAATCAAGAATTTCTGTCTTGACATAATTGGCACCACAAAGATCATTCATAAATTTCACAATTTGAAACTCTTGTAGTCAAGCTCTTTAAAGATTGGGGCTTTATAAGTGTTGGATGGTCTAGAAAGACCCATGATAATTGGCTTCAGCACAAAACTCAGATAAGATGTGTTGCTGAAAATCCCAAACAGAAGTTGTGCTAGCGGATTTAGAGAAAGAACTTAATGTTGTGTATGTTTTGAGAAGAGTCTGTGCTGATATGGACTTCAAATGTATTTAGCAGATGATAGGCAACCATGGGCAATTCAAGTGAATGATTTGGTAAAAGTTTGAATACAGAAAATATAACAAAATTGTATTATGTAATAATAATAATAGTCAATAATTTTATATTACAAATGTTGAATAAAGAAAGGTAAGTAGTTTTACAGTACATTTACTGAAAAAAAGTGAAAAGAAATGCCAATAAGCTTGATGGCTGTCCATTTTTGACTGGTTCATAGAAAGGTTTGTGAAGTCCTACCAAAATCCTCCATATGACTTTCTAGTACAGTATGCAGTACAAAGACAGCGTTTATTGCATCCTCTCCAGCTAATGTAGGGGACACAAATGAGGTGTTGACTGCCTTGTCTCCCTGAATACTCTCTTTATCCGTGTCCCTGGCGCGAGGACAGAGCTGTTGAAAGGTCAGCGGCGGTCTGAGGCCAAGGGGACTCCTATGTTTCAGCAGGCTCTGGTGACATTTGTCTGTCCAAATGCCCTGCAACTCATATAGATCAGCAAAAATTTAATGAGGCTGAGGTAGAAGTCAGCCAAGCCTCTGAAAACATGGCCGCCCTTTAGCGGCATTTGCCATAGAGAAGAGTACACATTTGCAGTTTGCCAAAGTGAAGGGTAGACACACTGGCAGTTTATCTTTATTTGGCAACAGCTTTGAAATTATAAAGATTGATGAGAGTCATGGAAAATGTACATCATTAACAATTATAACAATTTATTTCTTACAAAAGTTTTCCTTACAAATTGATGTAATGCATTCACAGCAAAAATACCAGTGTTCATTTAATACACACAGTGTAAAATTTAAAAGTGTCTATATGGGTCCACATTATATAGTGTTAAGGCAACACTTTTTAAAATGTCATATGATTGAAACAAAGTCTTAGTTAGTTTAACACTCAATTTTAAAGCATAACACACAACACTGCAGTGTATAATCCACACTACACTAGCGTGGGTGTTGAAAGACTGTGCTAAAAGTATCACTTTTCTCCCAACACCAGTGAGGTATAGATTTCATTCTCCAACTTAACACAGTGTGAATCTAAACACTTAAAAGTTCTAAAAGTGCTGTATATATTTTTTCTTCAAAATGCAGTCTTGAAATAGTACCCTACTTAAATGAACATCTGAACATGCTTTATTAGAGCTACCTTCAAACTCCTGAAACATGTAGGAGCCTGCTAATCGGTACCTGCCAAAGTTGTGAAAGTAACTGACCAATAGGACAATCTGATGGATTGAATTGAAGACAAAGCCAACAATATGAGTCTTTTGTAAACAAAGCAACTGCTAAGGGTCTGTGGCCATAAAGTGCTTCTTGTAGTTTGATCTTTCTCAAAGCCATTCTCTTCATTTCTGTGAGAAGTAGCATGACAGCATAATCATTGGGGTAGGGGTAGATAGTGTGACGATATCATGAACATAGAAAGCTGCTGACAGACACCTTCTAAATTGAACCTGCCCTTACACTGTAGGTTAAAACAACAAGGTTGGTGGTGTGTAGATATGACCATTACTTGAGAAGAAGTATATTTGTTCATGTTTGGCAAGTTTAACCTAAATACAAAGATAATAAATATAAAGATTGGAATATATTACAGTATGAGCATTAAGTAATGGTTGTGAACACGTTTAACACCGAAGCATACCTTTGTCCTTTGTGCCGTCATTCGTGTCATTCGTGGCCTTGGTTGTCTAATGAAACTTAGTTGACCTGGAGTCACTAATATTTGTCTATTCTTTCTGAACCATGAAGCTTCAGTGCACGTGAAGATAAGTGAGGGGTACTGTGTTGATGTACAGTACTGTCCGCCAGTCATTATTGGAAAATATTTCCCCACAGAATGAACAGGACAGCTTTTTGTCTACAGAACTGCCTTCATCTTTCAGGCATACCTCCAACAAGGTTGGAAACATTGCTCAAAGATTTTGGTCCATATTAACATGATAGAATCACGTTACTGCAGATTAGTCGGCTGTCCGTTTATGATTGGAATCTACCACACCCCAATCTCTACCACATTGAGATCTGATCACTGTGGGGGCCATTGAAGTGAACTCATTGTCATGTTGAAGAACATGATATGAGCTTTTGTCACCTGGTGCATTGTCCTGTTGGATAGCCATCAGAAGATGGGTACACTGTGGTCATAAAGGGATATAAATGGTTAGCAACAACAGGCTGCAGCATTTAAATGTTTAAATCCAATAAATAAATTACCAATTAAAGGCGCTCTAAGCGATGCTGTTTCACGTCACTTCTTGTTGACGTTCGAAGTATTGTCAAACAAAACGGATGATAGCTCCAGAGAGGGTTCAAGCGTTATAAGTTAGCTTACTCCTCCCCCTCCCTCCCATGCCTCCCAAAAGACTCATGAACCTTGTCGTTTATTGGCTGGAACACTGTTATGTTTCGTTTTCGTTTGTTATGCTAGGTTTGCCCACTGTGTTATGTTGCCGTTTGTGGAGCCAGGGCTGTCTACAGAGACCGCGTTTTTTTACAGTGTGTTCAGGGGACAGGCAGCTAGCAGATTGTGAGGAGATGTTTGCTGTATGTAACAACACATGTTTTAGTCCTAAAAACGTGTCACATCGCTTAGAGCACCTTTAAGTGATCCTCAGAATTGTTTTCATTGCTGGCAACAGTTCAATGACGTAACAGGCCAATAACGTAATAACTAGCCAATAATGTCATATGTTGCCTTATTGGTAACATGTTACTTCATTATTAGGCCACACCAATAAAATTAGTTGGTTCTCGGATTTTTCCAGGAAAAATATGGAGCGAGCGAGCGAAATAAAAATAAAAATAAAAAAATGTTCTGAAGGTAAATTAGCACATTCACAGTCAATGTTCATTAAAGACATTTACTCATGTGTTAAGGAAAAACTAAATGTGGCCTAATTTATAAACTTAACTTTCACACCTCACAGCACACTTTTTGTCATGCAGGTTTTAGGCAATGTACAAATTCATAATTCTGTCATTCTATGTTATGTAAAGGTTTGACGGTTTGTAATTTATTTAAGAGTTTGGGAATCTAAGCACCACCAAGCTTAGGCTGTGGAATTGAGGTATGACATATAATGTTGACTACGTCTAGGCTGCTGTAGCCTACGTTAAAACTCATTTTGTCACAGTTCATCACAGGGCATTAAAACGTCAAAATCGCATTGATTCACCAGCAATTAGATAGTGACTAAAACTTCGTGATCCGGAGATGAATATCCATCAACGTGCAGTCACGCGAATCTAGAAAAGAGACAATTTTTTTGCATGAAAAAGAGAAGCGTGTGTGTGTTTGTGTGTGCGCGCGAGGATGTGAGTGTGTAGGCACATGCTATTCATTTATTGATTGATTGATTTTGATGGCGAAACACTTTGAATGGGTTTTTTTTCGCCTCTCAATCAATGAAATATCAAACTCACCTCCACAGAGTTGCACAAGCAGACTGCTCTCGGCACCGTGAGTACAACTGCGCAAAGTTCTCATCCTCTTTCATTTCAATGCACTTGTCAAATATTTTTCTCTTCTGATCAAATATTTTAATAATTGCAAACACTGGCCAAGCAGGATCCACCGGCATCTTTCCTCATATCGTGTCTCTTGTCTCTTGCGCTCTTAAGTGAAAGGCGCGATTTGATTGGTTTTCGACGTCACGTGAACGCAGCATGCTTTCAGTATTATCAGCCACTGTGTTTTTAATGTTCGTGTGAGTTCGAATTCAATTTTATTTTTATTTCATTTTGCATTTTTTTCAAGCGGCGAATCCGAGAACCAACTAATTTTATTGGTGTGGCCTTAGTTCAAATATATCCTCACACTATTGGCAATTTATTACATTATTGGCTTATATTATTATATTAAAATATTGCATTACTGGCAGTTACTAAATGATTGAATGAATTATTATATTATCGGCCGCTGCAACCCATAGCATGCAGAGGAAGTACATCTTATGGGTGCATGGTGCATAGGCTGGTAGGCTGTGAAAAATGTTCCCTGTTCCCTTCTCCTCCAGGAGCTGTTGTTATTGCCAATTGTGTCCTCTCTGTGTGTGTGTGTGTGTATGAGAGAGAGAGAGAGGGGTTGTGTGTGTATGTTCATTTATATTTGTGTGTACTATGCCATATGTTTTCATAAAATCAGAAGATTAATAAAAATTTGTCAAACATATCTCACAAATTTCTAAAAATTGATTCTAGTGGATATTGAAATGATAAAACACTTGCTTGTAATGGCAATTGTAGGTTTGTTTGGGCACTCATTACTACAAAAATCTAAAGGGGATCTCAGAGGACAGCTACTTCATTAGTTTAAATGACTTGCCCTGATTGCAAGCCCAATGTATATGCTTCTAAGTAATGTGTTTTGTTTTTCATGTTATAGCTAATGAAAGTAGAGAGGATGGAATTTATGTAATTTAGAGGACTGGGTGCAGCAGGCAATTGTTTCATTTCATCCAGATGTGTAAGGCTTCCATGTTTGAAGAGCCGGACAGCAGCAGCTAAGTCAGCAGTGGGGCATCACTCGTAGACCCAAGAACAAATCCAGGGTTGAGAAGAGCAGCTGTATAGGCTGCCTCTGTTCCAGCAATTAATGGCCAGTGCTGTGATGGCAATTTTTATGTTGCGCTAGGTTTCCACAGAAACAACTTTATTGATTTGTGTTTTGTGCCCAAATCACATTTGCCCAAAGGTCAAAAAAAGAAAGATATATCAATGTACAGGAAAGTAAAAGGATTACATTATTCCCCAGATGAGTCTGATGTTTGTCTTACAGAACTTGTATATTGTGAATTTTCTTTATTATTTTATGATAGCTTTGTTATTTTATTCTGCTGGCTAATTTCAGGCCATGGCAGCATTCTCTAGCATAAACAGCTTATTTGGCTTAATTGCAATGTAGAACAACGTGGCAATCAATCATGCCACTCCATGCCTACCTGCCACAGGATCCAAAGAAAATAGATGAGACAGCTGCAGATTTACTTTCTCTACTGTTTTCGCCCCCTCCCAAGACTGCTAACTGAAAAAAAAAAGTCAGCTCAGCATCTTATTTCATGTCAATCTTAATCCCAATGCAGCACAATTGTGTGGTAATGGGTTTCATATACTTTGCATAAAAGTAAAACTGCCTTATAGAAATAAAAAACGAATAATAATTCATATTATAATAATATAATAATAATACATACAAATAATAATACAGTCAGCTTGAGTTAGAAAAACAAAACAGTTTTTTGACCCAAACGCAAGCAGGCTTTCACAAAGACACAGGATTTATTTTAAACAAACTGTAAACCTAAACGAAGACACAGAACCAGGGATGTGTGGCAATGACAGACAAGGGACTGAACAGAATCAAGGGTTTAAATACACAGGGGCAAACTAGGAGACAAGGCACAGCTGAAACTAAGCAGGGAATGATGAGACTAATTAGGGAACAAGACAAGGAGCAGGTGAGGGGCGGAGCTGGGAACACAGCAGGGATAAACAAAAGAGCACATGGGACACAAGACCAGGAAGTGACATGGAACACGAGACCAGGAAGTGAACACTAAATAGACAGACAGGTTGTGACAAATAGTAAACAGAGGAACAATGGCACAGGGATGCAATGTCAAACATTAATTGAACATCTACTCCTCTCTGGAAACCCTTAAAGGCGCTCTAAGCGATGCTGTTTCACGGCACTTCTTGTTGACGTTCGAAGTATTGTCAAACAAAACGGAGAATAGCTCCAGAGAGGGTTCAAGCGTTATAAGTTATAGCTCACTCCTCCCCCTCCCTCCCATGCCTCCCGAAAGACTCATGAACCTTGTCGTTTATTGGCTGGAACACTGTTATGTTTCATTTTCGTTTGTTATGCTAGGTTTGCCCACTGTGTTTTGTTGCCGTTTGTGGAGCCAGGGCTGTCTACAGAGACCGCGTTTTTTTACAGTGTGTTCAGGGAACATGCAGCTAGCAGATCATGAGGAGATGTTTGCTGTATGTAACAACACATGTTTTAGTCCCAAAAACGTGTCACATCGCTTTGAGCACCTTTAAGTAGGGAAATCAGTAAACCAGTCAATCAGTCAAAAATTAAGGCCTTTCAGAGCATTTTCATGCAAAATAAATAATGTCTTATGTTTACAGTATAGCTATGCTACATCCACATCTCTGGAGTCTCTATTTTACTCAAATAAACTACAGTACATTAGCTTTTGATACAGTTTCCGCCATGCTAAACAGTCATTGTATGCTGTGTGTAAGCATGTTCTATTAAAAAACATTATAAAAACATTTATAAAGTGTTCCTGTCTTCTAATGCCCAATGATAGGTACTAGCATTCAGTGTGCACTAAAAAGTGAAGTGAGATGAGCAAATAAAATATAAGAGGCACCAAATTAAGTTCTGCTTTTCCTAGAATCAAGGCCAAATAAGCTTTATAATGATTTGTGACACTTATGACATTATAACACTTTATCAGTACAGTCATGAAAATGTACAGTTATGAATCGTAATTTCATTAGTTGCATCATAAACCTTTAACCCTACTGAGTGCATTAAAATGTTACAAAAAGTTAACTGTATAATGTAAAACATAGTTACACAGTAGTATTGTAACAAAAAATATTTTAAATGTCAGCATCTATTTCATGTCACTGTGTCAAAGGTACTGGTAATGATTTGGGGGTTAGGCTGTCAATTGTTTTCAGCTGCAGCCAGATGTGGCTTGTATAGGTAATTAAAGTATGTGCCCTAGTGTGACTGAAAATGTTAACGAGTGTTGGCAAGAATGTTCTGTGTTATTGTTTATGAGCAGGCTGGCCCTGATTGTTTGTTTTCAGTTTTCAGACCCCAAAAATGACTAGCGGAGCTAGTGGTTCTTGAGGGGGTATTATTTCTATGCTACATGTATGTTACATTTAATGTGTTTACAAACCACATAAAATCAATGACTGTTCTTTTAATGTTTATGCAGTGCTGTCTCAAATGCTAAAATTAGATCCTACACAGTCTTAAAGAACGTTTGCCAGGGGGATGTTTAGTCCATATCTGACTCAGACTCACCTAGCACGTAGATAAATGTGAAATGACAAACAAGTCTGAGGCAGAGGCAAATGAATGAACAACCTGAGATAATTTACAGTTTAGAAGCAGGATACATTCCACTTAAATCCACATACACAGTATATGAATGAGAAACCATGAATGACCTCAACTGGAATTGCTATTAAGAGTTCCATACATAATCACTCTCCATGTAAATGAGGAAAAAATGAGTATGTATTCTGAAAGACATGAAGGTTATTCTGCATGATTAATGAAGCATTGATATGCATGGCTTATAAACCTGAGGAGGTGCCAGATTGCTCTTCCTTCTTGATAGGATGATAATACAGATTTGAGTTAATTTCTGATCTCAGTCAACACTGCCCATCATTATACCTTTGAACTCAATCTGCAGGTGATCATATCCAATCATAACAGGATATGAGTGATTCTGGATAACAATTAAGGACAGTTCCCTGTCACACTGACCCCCCATAACACACTATTTGCATTTTCCTCAGAAATTCTGTGAACCACCACCACCTAAGTAGTGTCTGATCATTTTAGATGGAGAATAAAATGTCCAGTGCAACCAATGCAA
>JAGFZM010001097.1:287418-351319 GCA_017657215.1 Limnothrissa miodon | reverse complement strand
AGTCAAGTTAATTAAATATTCCAAGTTTTTGATCAGTTATCTCTTCCATCATAAGTATCTGTCCCCTATTTACTGAAGGTAAAACATGGCGTTTAGATATATTGCTGTTATTGCTTGTAAAATAAGAGCAGTCAGTTTTGTATTGTCTATCGTGTTGGGCCAGAGCTGTGACAATGTGCAGTAATCCTGAGGGAATGCGTCTGCTAACCTGCAGATTGCTTTGTGCAAATACATTCATTCTCTGTCAGTTCCTCCAATTACGTTATATTGACATGCCAAAGATAACTAAAAAGAATTTGTAATCACAAAGCGCTTCTGTTGTTGCTTCTGTTATGTGTCTCAAGACACAGTGTGAAACCAGGGGCAGTGTGTGTGTGTGTGTGTGTGTGTGTGTGTGTGTGTGTGTGGGGTGGGGTGGGGGGTGGGGGGGGGGGGGGGGGGGGTTCCTTCCCTTATTCCCAACCCTCAGTCCTGGCCTCTGAGTGTGTTCCCCACAGCAGGTAGACAGAGTGATGTACTAGTGCTATCCAGGGGAGAAGCACAGGAGACACAAGGCCTGCTTTGGGCAAAGATTTGTGGAGAGTTTTTCTGTAAATGAAAAAAGCTAACAAAAAACAGTGCAATGTTACATAACGTGATATTGGCAAAGGAAACAGTGAGTGGAGTGTTACTGTGGTATTCCTAACAGTCTGATGCGTAGGCAGGTGCAATGCCAGGCCAGTGCCTTAGCTTTTGTTCCTGTGATTCCTGTGTTGGAATGCTTTGACATGCTGACCACAAAGGATAAAAACAATATTACCTTCAAACTAAATAGAAAAAAACCCACATGAATGAATTAATTGATCCAATGGTGTGTGTGTGTGTGTGCGTAGAAGAAGAAGCACATATGTAAATGCATCCGTTACATGTAACATTTATATACGTTTGGCAGAATGTAGATTTATTGTGTGACGTTCAAAAACCATTTCAGAGTACACTGTACACACGACAGAAATCGATACAGATCATTAGTACATGTCACGTGTACCAGTAAAGTCAAATCAGCGAAGAAACCTTTTCTTCCAAGTGACTTCCTATGTTAAATGTGCTGCTATCTAATCTGATTTCATAATGGCTTGATGTCCATCAAAAGACTTGAATAGAATCACTCTGATGAAACAAGGGGATGAGTTGTGCTAATGGCACCATCCTCCCATACACACATGCACACACACACACACGCACACACACACATGCACGCACACACGCACACCCACCCACGCACACACGCACACCCACACACACGCACACACACACACCCACACACACACGCACACACACACACCCACACCAATCCACTCTCCATCTCCCCAAAATGAATTTCATTGCTTCAGCACTCATTTAGACAGAGAAATGATGAAGGAAGAAAGTGATTTGACTCCCTCAACCTTGCCTGTCTCCCTGCCATCAAACCATTTATCTTCCTTTTTTATTGTTCAGCGCTCATTAGTCTTGATTTAATTTTCATTTCCAGTGCCTACTTGCAAGGAAGTCCAATTAAATGGCAGTCAGTTCTCCTCTCTGCCTGGCTCCAGTGAACTGTGCTGTAGCTGTGACTGCTGTGTGCGACTGTGCAAATAACACACGACAGCAATAGAAATGACAGCGTTTTGCAGCAACATTTGATCCCGACAGCAGTGCTGGAGACACAGTTTTCACAAGGTTCTAAAAGCATGCATTGCTTTGTAATGAACAATCTGTGACTGTGTTTTATTAAATACCCTCAGGGTGTGCATACTTAATGCTTAATTAATCAAGAGGGTCATTGGCCGAGAAAAAAAGGAACTCAGACTTTCTGCTCACTCCTACTGTACAAAAATGTAATTTTCTTTTTAAAAGGTATAATGTCATTATATGTGGGAAAACTCAAGGGTCAGGCTATAACAATGTATGTCATATACTTCCGTAAATACTGTACTTTGAACTTGGTACAATGTTCTGTGTTGCTTACTTGAGTTACCACAATATGAACTCTGAATATACATGTACATGTCTTTCACCACATCTCTGTTATTTCACTTGACATTTAGTTAGGCATTCATTATCTAGAATCTCACAGAGCACTTATTCTTCTCCATCAGTGTCTATCATCTGCTGTGCTGCCAGACGAACTGGGCCTGCTGGGTCACGGGCCTTTCAACATGAAAGCTGTCCAGAAATCACCTCTCCTCCAGCTAGTCATGCCAGCGCTCCATTCATCTCTGTCTCATCCTCTCAGCTCCCCAATCCCTCTCTCCACTGGGGCTGATAACAGGACCTCGCCTGTTGTCCCTGCGCCATGGAAGCATCCATGATTAGGTCATTTTGCACAAACTGCACTCGTCGAGGTTATCTGGAGCAAGATTATATATTCGTTTGGGATGCTGATGACTTTCTCTTGGGAGGGCTAAATATTGTTCCCTCGTAACAGTGACAGATCTACTTAAAGCCGCCACAGTCGTACTGTGCAGAATGCTGATGAGATTTGGTGGGTCACCTTGAGCTTGTGTGATATCGTTGTGTCTAAAGTTAGTGTAAATGAACTGACATGACAAACGAGGAACTAGTCAAACAGAACTACTATCGTTTGTCCTTTGAGTCCAGAACTACTATTGTGTGTCCTTTGAGTCCATGTACCCCAGTGGATTGGATAGCTAATATTCTTGGTGAGATGAGAATGAACATGAATACCTGAACATGAATTACGCCACCTGTAATAACTGATAATTAGCCAGTTAGTTGTTACTAGCCATATCTATATAAAACTGTATAACGTGTGGCAATAAACATGGATGGCTAAAATATTATTTGATGCCAATAAAGAGAGTAGATAATTAAGATTTATATGCTATTTATACAAGATCTATGAACGGTTTAATCTATTAGCTTCTGAGAGCCCCCATTAGTAACTTCATTACTGGCCTCGTAGCTCCACTTTTGGTTTTTAGCCTGTCGTTTTTGTTTCTTTTTTGTAGTTTTTAGGTCTGGGATGCCTGCCAAACATTTTTTGATTCAATGCTAAACCACAGCACTTCAAGGTACATTCTTTTCACACTGTCAGCGCCAAACCCTCCCGCTGGAACAAAGTGCTGTTTGAAAAACAGATTTGAAGCCCTATGCAATAGATGCTGTCTGCAGCTCAGTGCATTTACCTTTGCCTGTACATCTGCATGACTTTGTCACAAATACCCTTTTGTACTCTCAAGGTAGGTATTTTTGCCAACTCATCTACATAGCAGAGCTTTGCAAAGATTGTATCGGCTGAGAATGAAAGCCGCTTCTTACCGCTCACAAGCTTTTTAAATAACCAGGCGCTAAGCTCATCATTCATAATGACACTGATCATCTATTATGAACCCAGATATGATAAAAAAAAGGCCTTCCTTGGTGAATATGCTCCTCTTTTCCAATTCTGATTCCCATGGATCTCCTCCTTTAACCTTGGCTTCTGACAGATAATAACTTTGTCATTGAAGAGCCACCTGCCCTGCACATAAAGGACCTTTAAAAGAGATGTATGGCTTATCCCCTTGTGATGAAGTCTGCGGTTTCATATTATATCTCTATTCATTCTCATTTATTTTTTCCTTAGACCCTAATTTGAATGACTTTGGTTAGTAATTGCAAGGAAGGTTATAAACTAGCGGGTAAAATGTGTCCTACCATGTTGGTAGGTCAGTCTCATGCACACAAATACAGATTTTACTGAACGCCAATTATAATGGTTGTCATTTAAGACCACATTATATTTCCTTTCAAAATCCTTCCAATAGTTTATTTTTGGATGTAAAGTGCATTCAGGCAACAACAAATATTGTCTTCCTATCAAACAATGTTTAAATGGGGACACTGGGGGACAGGGCATCTATGTGTCTGATCTGCTCACTGCAAGTAAAAAACTACTTCTGCATCTCCAACTTCCAGTCCATGCATTTCTTTTTAAAGTTTCTTTAAGTTAATGTCAGTAGGCTGTAGTATACAGTATCCCTCTCTGTCTCTGGGACATTCTGACAAATATTCTTAACTGTAGTGTGTGTCTGGGTTAAGACACAGGTGGCTGAGAGAGGTAAAGTAAAGGAGTGTTAAAAGAACTAACACCATTTGAAAGAGAACTAACCTGCTGTAGGCAACTTGGGGACATTCCTCATCAAATCGACTTCATTAGCAAATTAGACAGTACAGCACTGTCAAAGGCATCCAGAGCTGTTATTTTGCATTGTTATGGCATTTCATCCATCTATAGATCAAAAGATAACAAACGTAAACAAAACAAACTCTAATTCAGTGACACCTTAAACAGTGACACCTCTGTTCCAGTGTCAATGAAGACTAAGGGACAATCATTTGCCCACATGTGCTGTATTATGTTGGAGTATGACTTGCTGATTTTCAGTCATGCAATAAGGGGTCTCCCATCTGTCAAAAGGCAGGTTTGAAAAAAAAAAAGATTATTTTGCGTCCAGATGGTATCTACAAGATAAAGAGTAAAAAGATAGTAATAGTCCAAGTACAAATTGCATGTTTTAAAGAGCATTTTAAAAAGATTTACATGTGAGATCCTTGATTCTCATCTAATAAATTTATTATGCTCCACTAGGATGCTTCGTGCAGCAGTGTGTGTCCCAGATCACTAATTTGATTTTGTCCATCAAAAAGTGGAGTTATTTGAAAAGAGTTTATGTTACTGATTAGCTAGCTACTTCTACTGACTTCCTATTCTCACATTTTGGTGTGCGGTAACTTTCAGGTGGCACTCGACAGGTAACACACACACAACTCAAAAGGATTTTAAGTGGCATCATGTTAAAGCCATCTTTGAAAATGCCTAGAAAGTTGTTTTTGTTTTGAGAGAGGAAAATTGACAGAGCAAACAGAATAAATATACACTTGATCACAAATATTTGCTTCCTTACCATCATCTGTTAAGCTTTACACAGCATAAATAAATGCATGGATGATAGCCCCACTTTAGATAACAGAGTCAACAGGCCTGTTTTTTACTGGTGAATTCATTTTTGTATCATCAGTACATCAGCATTGCAAAGGCAAAATTTTGAATGACGCGAAATCCAAGAGCAAATGGAAATATCTCTTTTCAGTGCCCTCTGCCCACTCTGCTGTGTCGTTTTCTCCCAGCCTGATATTGATTGACAGGCACATTTTAACTCCTGTTCATTCGTTTCTCTCAGTCAAATTGCTGGGCTTGTCGTAAAGTTTCACCCTCACTAACCACCCGAGAACTGCCTGAATTAAAACCAGACGAGGGCTCTCAGTCCCTGTAATATGGAGGACCTTAACTGTGAACAGGCAGGTCAATTTCAATCAGCCAGAGTCACAGAGCAATTGAGCGCGCTCATCTCTCTCCCTGGTACTTGCTGATGTCTTTCTTTTTTCCCTGTGATGCCTAATGCCAGAGACCACTCTTGAGATCTTTGCTCTCATTAATGCCATCCGTCATGGGGAGCGTGCCCATGCTCTATGTATTGTTGTGTGTAGAGCAGGGTCTCTATATTGATGAGGCTATCATGAATATACATGGGTTTGAGGTAGTATTAAAATGTATGTGCACACTGAATCTGTATGCTATAAACGCTCTTAGGCAATGATATGAGAAATCTAACGTCTTGTTTAACAATCCAGAACTCCAGAACTACCATGAATGAACACATGGCATAATGTAAAATTTGATGATTCAGTAAAACCCCTTTCTTCCTAATTTGGTAGGTTGTACCATCAGGATCCGATTAAAGGGATACACACAGTTTATAAATGACAAGTCAAACATCAGTTATACACATGCAGACTTTCTTGTCATGATAACTTCATACACATTTGCCTTGTATTCATATCTCTAAGCAAGTCATAAATAATTAGTTGAGCTATCTCTGAACACACACAAATCGGATACGAAAAACATAACTGGGCAGAAGTGTGGCATCAACTCTTTTTGATTGTAAAAGCCAGACTGACTCCCCATGTTAGACTTTCAGTCTGATGAAAGAAGCCACCATGCACACAGCTTTTGTTTGCAGATGAATACGGATCAGGAAGTGCCCCATGAGTTGGCTTATGCTATTGTCAATGGAGAAACAAGGCAGCACAAACTCTATATTCCAGTGGGTGTTCTGACAGAAAGCAACCCATCCCCATTCTCTCATGTCACGCTTGCCTCACCATGAGTCTGGCTTCTTCTGCCATTCAGAGGCCTCAGGCTAGGCTTATCAGAGAGAGATGAAGAGGGTTAGCCCTGTGACTAAAACCAAGCTCATCTCCCCTCCTCTCTCATCCTTTCTTTCTCCCTTTTCTCCATTTTTCTTTTTTGCTCTCTCCACTCAGTCTTTCTCTCGTTCTCTTTTTTTTTTTGCTTTCTACTTTCTCTCTCCCACTCCCTCTTTTCTCTCAGTCTTCCTCTCCCCCTCCTAGCAACCCTGGCCCCTTTACCTTCACTCTCTCCCTGGCCTCTTATTGTCAACCAGTTGGGGAACTGAGCGGTGCCGATAAGAGTTGAGGCACCCATCAGAGGCGCTCACGCTGAGTGCCCTGGAAAGCTCTTGACCTCGACGCACGACTACTCCGAGCGGCACCGCCTTGTGAGGCTGCAACATGCAGTGGGGTGTGAGCACTAAACTCACACATGTGTGCTTCCTGTATAGTTACCTGCTCAGGGACATTTTAATCCTCTCCTTGTCAGTCATGACCGAAAGCCCTCTAAGCAGCATGTGGGGTACTAGATCAGAAGCAGAAACACCATGGAAATTGCATAGATATGTGCAGCACACTGGGTTCCGTTGCAATACTTTATTTTATTAACATGATCAACAATCACAAACAGTGGCATGCATGACATTTAACTCACAAACAGCTACATGGTTGGTTGGTTGGTTGTAGGCTGCAGTTACCAGTCCATCTGTAGTTTTTGCATCTACATCACTATTATTTTTTTTGTAGTTAATTGTTTCCAGAATAACATTTTTAATTACACAGTATGTGAACTAGTCCCCAGGGAAAATTACATGTTTTTCTTTTTTTTTTTTGATATACCATTGGTGACTCTTCACAACTAGTAATCCACATTTTCCATTGAGCAGAGTAAACCTTCCATTCATTAAAGCAGGAGAGCTGTGATTTTCATAATGCCATATTTGGACGTTCTCTCCAGAAAATATTACAGAATAAACAGAGAATATTAATGAAGCTTGACATCTGACATACAGATGCAAGTGAGCATGCGTATGAACAAGCAGATATAGCCGCTCTCCCTGAATTTCCAAGCCGTTGATTAACTCTTGCGTTACTTGGGAACGGAAAATCTAAAACTAAGCTTAAAACTATTTTGGGGGATAAAGGGTAACATAACAGGAATGAAAACTAAACAGTAGAAAATACAACCCGGTGTTGTCACTGGAAGGTTTGCATAAAAATAATATAACTCTTGTGGTTGTGAGGATGTTTCTGGATATCCCTGGAAGTGTTTATCTAAGGCTTAATCTACGTAGTTTATCTAAATCTAAGGACCACTCCTATGAGAATATCCACCAACAACATCACTCACACTCAGTTATACTGCTTAAATATCAACATGTTGTGTTCCAAGAGTCAATTCTTTTCTCATTAGAACTGATGGATTTTCCAGCGTCCCTCAGCAAGTTGACCAGTTTTTTGGGCTGACAGGCGCTACCTGATGATGATGCTGTCTCCAGAGGGTGTTAGGGCTTCTTCCTCTGACCTGTGGAACACATGAGTGCAATTTCAAAAGGGCATTTCCTGTCTTTGGCAGATAATGAGTTTTAGCAAAGCATTCAATTTGATTAATTACCACATTCATTGACTTAATTAGGTGCCCGGTGAGAAGAGAGAGTTCAAAAGCCAAGGATGAGACCCAAGGGGAGTCCTTCTAGATTGGGGCTTCACACAGGCAGATTACCATAATTATCAGAGGGAAATTAGGGTCACTCCTAACCAATGACATGAATTGAAAATTTAATTATCACTATGTAGTTACATTTAAATCAGGGGAGCGGGGCGACCTAACAACTGTGTTACAAAGTCTCAAGTGTAAATGCAGTAAGCATATTTTTGCCTTGTCCCCGTTTAAGTTTTATGAGGACAAAATGTATACGTGGTCTTCTGGGGCCAGAAAAGATTTACACTCTTTTGTAGATCTGTCTGTCTGGCAATACTTTAATTTAGGACAATGCCCATAGCCATTGTATATCAGTTCGAAAGAAATCAGCATATGTTATCTAAGTGAAGTGCATATGTGGGCAACCAGTGGGGAAAAGTAGTAGAAGGGAAAGAGTGTTTTTTTTTCTTTCGCTCTCTAGTTCTTGATTAAAAAAAAAGGCTCAATCTGGGTCATTGGTCTTGTTTCCCCCTGGGCCGCCTGTCAAGTTGAATATGTACAAACTGGCCTTGCCTCAGGCTTGCGCTAAAAGATATCGGTTTGCTGAAAGTCTCTGCGGCGCGCACCCTGGGCAGGGCACATTAAGTCTCCCAAATTGACCACGGTCCCTGAGGTCCCCATCCCAGTGGCTCTGCTCTGTTGACTCATGGAGACCTTTTCCAGCTGCCAATCCATAGCACAGCTCCTATTGACACGTGCTCTGCACCATCCCAGATCTGACTCAGCCCAGCTGGAGAGCAGCACATCACGGCCCAGCTCCAAGCCTGTTTGCCTTCTGCTCTCCGTCCCCTCTTTCACAGGGCACCCAGTGAGAGCCTGGCTGGCCAGGACATGCACAATAGGCTGTGGAATGGCAGGGTTCCCACGGGTCCTTGAAATCCTTGAAAGTTTGTGATTTTGAAAAAATAAGTTCAAGGCCCTGGAAAGTTTTTGAAAATGGGCATAAAAAGACACTGTCCTTGAAAGTCCTTGAATATTTTTGGTGGTTTGGCAGTTTTGCATCCATGTTACATGTGTCGTTATTTTGCCACCACCTGTTGTGTGGTGTAGCCTAAGAGATCAAGATAAAAGTTTGACTAAAGTGCAAAAACAAGTGACACTAAATAATGCGTCCTCAATACTGAAGACCTATGATCTTCTTCAGATAAATGTGAACTATCTATAAGAATGCAGGAGCCATCTACTTTTTCAAAACTTTTGAGGGTAATCCCCCAGTTCCATATATATAGCAAAGCACAACCTAAGAACAAAATAATATAGCTTGTGTTCAGTAACCTGAGCTGAAAAATGTGTGAAGTTTGTTGGGCTCACACCAATGTGTATGATGCTAAGATAAACAGATCTTGTGGGAGTGGCGACGGGTATGTCAATGCATGGATGGACTAATTTCTGCACTACCTTCTACACAAGCTTTTCAATCTTTGTTTGACTACTTGGGTGCTCTGAAGCCATCTCGCTATTTTAGCCTACCTATTTTAAAGGCGCTCTAAGCGATGCTGTTTCACGTCACTTCTTGTTGACGTTCGAAGTATTGTCAAACAAAACGGAGGACAGCTCACTCCTCCCATGCTTTCTGAAAGACTCATGAAAGTGCATTTCCTTCTTGTCGTTTATCAGCTGGAACACTGTTATGTTTCGTTTTATGCTAGGTTTGCCCACTGTGTTTTTGTTGCTGTTTGTGGAGCCTGGGCTGTCTACAGAGACCGCATTTTTTTACAGTGTGTTCAGGGGACAGGCAGCTAGCAGATTGTGAGAAGATGTTTGATGTATGTAACAACACATGTTTTAGTCCTAAAAACACGTCACTTCGCTTAGAGCACCTTTAAGTAAGCTGTAACCTTTTTAAATGCACTTGATTGCAGGAAAGGACATCTACTTTCCTCAAAATTTCCTGGGGAGGGGCAGATCACAGACCCCACCATGCAAATATTTCTGTGAAATGATACAGAACTAAATGCATGACAAAGCATGTATTGTGGATATGAATGTAAGCTATAAATATTATTATAATTGTTAATTGATAACATATTCAGCGGTCGCCTGGGCCCGCCCATACTTCCTGTGACGCTATATTTAATTTTGCGAGCAAAGTCAGTCTGGCCATGCAGCCGTTATAGAGCATTTCTGTTCCCAAAAAAGTGGGAATAATGAGAAACAAGCTTTCTTTCCCAGTGCCAGTGAGGCATCTGATAGATGCAGGTTAAGCCCGCCTCTCAGAAGGCAGGTAGTATGGTAGCTTGGCCAGACTAAGCTCCTGTGAGCTTATAGTCGTGGAAGCCAGGCTAATTCAGCGGTAGCAGTAGGTAATACAGTCCTGTGTTGTCCTTGAATTTAAGAAAATTGGTCCTGGAAAGTCCTTGAAAAGTCCTTGAATTTGATGTTGACCAAGGTGTGGGAACCCTGGAATGGGCTTGTGTGATTGCCCGCCACAATATGGAGAGTGAAATAGAGTGAACCTCTGTTAGCAAGATAAGCTTTTTATGTCTTGTCAGCCAGATGATACTGTGTGTGTACAATGTACAGCGACAATTGTTTGTTCAGCTTTATCAGAAGTGTGTACATAAACAATTCTCAAATGTTGCACTACTTAGCATACATATTACAATAAATATGAGCATGTATAGATTAATGCTACAGTGTACAATGTCATTTGCCTATTCACTATATTTTAAGCTTGATATTAGCTCTGTTTTCATCATAGATAAAATCAGTACTCCTTTAGTGTCAATTAATTTGTCAATTTCAAATGCATGTTTACCTTTCATAAAGTACAGCTCAAAAATCCTTGCATTCCAAAAATGTTTTGCTTCTTAGTTGTGATTCATGTGCATTTTGTCTGCAAAGGATTCTCTCCCCATATGAGTTTTGCTCATTTTAATTGCTAAATAGAATGCATCTTCGATGTCCATTACTGCTAATAGTAAGGGAAATATGCACATGCACAAAGAGATTAATCCCTGACTCTCACACAGACCCAGACTTTGCCAATCACTGCACAACAGGTAGTACTTAGGGGACTTTGCAAAAGGGTTTGTTTAGAGTGCATGTTCTCAAACAAATCGTAACTCTCTGGAAGAGTGACCAGCATAATAAACGAGTGACTGCACACATGTAACCATCCGCAAGGGCAAGGCTCAAAGGAATAGAAGTCTCCCAAAGTTGACACAAGAACAACACGTCATGCATGGGTTTATTATGTAACTATTAAATCTAAAGAAACTCAGAATAATTATATTGCTCTATTAAAAAATTGTATTATCATGGCAAATCCTAATAAAAAAAACTTAAAATCTAATGGAAATGTAAAGAACAAAAAAAACATGTTGAGAATTAAATATTAAATAAAAAGGTGAAAGATTTGTGTCATACTGTGACTGGCCCATTTTGCAGACAGTGCTGTTCTGACAGAAATCCAGTCCAAAGTCATGCCTAAAAGCACTTCCTCACAGATTTTTACTTTTGTATCAGTATGTGAGACACACAGTGAGGTGACACTCTCACACATTTTGTCTCTCTATCGCTCTCTCTCTGCAAATGTGAGGAGGCGTGTGCAGAGTAGCAGACATTTATATTTGCTTGACCACCCTCCATTCCAGCCATGAAATGTCAAATACACAAATGCAGATGCAAGCAGACAAAAAAATCTCCATCACAACCATTTCACAATGAATGCCTGAATTTAATGTACATTTGTACTCCCTGGTAGATTTTGATATGGATGCTTGATGTTTCTTTTTTCCTTACCCTCTTGCTACCATGGCAACAGCATTCTCTCTCTAAGGTAAAGCTTGGCCTTGGGAGAGATCTTTACCAAAAGACTTTAAGGCTCAAAGGCTCTCTTCCATCTGGTGTCCTGACCCCTGTGGTCCCTCTCCAGGTATCTGCTCTTAACAAACTGGACATCCCTCTCAAGGAGAAGAGTTTAAATTGCTTTTCTTTGATACAATTTGTTTGACCTCATGGTGCTTTCAAGGAGATGAAGGAGATGATTCTTGTTGTCACTGCTCAATGTTGTGAACTTACTCGATGGACCTAATGAGGCCATGTTGTTCTTTGTTTTCAAGTATCTTGAGGAGGATTCAATTGCAAAGGGAAAGAAAATGAGCATAATTAGTTACCGGTAGTTGACATAGGCTAGTCCCATGAATTAAAACAATGAGGTATATTCAACTCATTTTTCCATTATCCAGTCAGTTTTTTATTATTTTATTTATACTTACCATGAATGTGAAACGCAAAACTGCACCTACACTGTACCTGGAAGTCTTTTTTCCTCTTCGAATGCTGTTTACAACACAGTGAGAGGTAAAAAAATCAATATGAGGTGTAAGATAAAGATTATCCTAGATTAAAAAGAGCCATGTTGCTTAGTCCCTTGGGGTATCTTACAGTGTTTCCCTGTATAATTCCTCAGAATGTGCCAACTACCATAATATCATTTTTACCTATACTCCATTTTCTCCGCTGTGCATGTGTAGCAGAGCAGTTAGGTTGCAGGCCTTAAAATGCCTGTGACTGCAGCCTGACTTAAGGATATTTTTTGAGATTACAACTAATCAAGCAATCAGAGCAGGTTCCAATAAGCACAACTGAGGCACGAATCCCACCTAAAGGAAACTATTAAGAATTAAAATTTAAAAAGAAAGAAAAGAAATCTGGAAACAAATTGAAATGTATGTTGAATTGTATTACAGACACTAGAGCTGTCCATTTACTGGGTCTTTATTAGGGAGGGTAGGTAGGCTAATATGGGCGGAGATTTACTGTCCACAGCACATGTGATGTGTTTTATCATTTACAAAACAAAACCACTACAAGCAATTCTGTAAACCACAAGTACAGTTTTGTTCAGTGTACAGTTTTGTTGACAAGAAAAAATAAACAAAAAGGACAGAGACTGACAAACCTGAAATAACAAACAAAATTGGACTAGGACAAGACAAGACAAGAGATCTAAACCTAAAATAACGCAAGACAAGAAAGCAGCTTGACACACATTAAGCCACCAAGGCACCAAGGCCATGTTACCCACACAAGCCAATAAGTGATGCTGGACAGATGACATCACTCATGCTGAACTACTCTACGGACACACAAGAACCTTGTTACAACTCTACATAAGCACAAATTAGTGACACTAACACAGTACACTAATGCATTCCTATATGAAACCAACCATGTAACACACAGGCAGAGACAGCTCTGGTAAATAAGCAGGAGCCTAACAAAGGCCGTGTTCAGACTGCCAGCCAAAATCCGATTTTTAGCCGTTTTTGTAGTCTGAACAGTGACATACCACATGAAATCCGATTTTTGCAAAACGGATCCCAACCACCTTCGGGAGGTAGTTTCATATCACATTCATGTCACATTTGGGCAGATGCATCTCAGTCTGAACAGCTCCCAACACTCAGATCGGTTTTGACTGTTCGTAATGTCACTTACGCAACGCCCTATTTCGGGTTGTGGTGCTACGTTACGAGCATGGTGGAAGATGCTAAAAACAATTCTCCTTGGTCAGAGGAAGAAACTACATGCCTCATAAATCTTTGGGGAAATGGGTCTGTCCAAGCAAAGCTAGAGGGGATGAATCGAAATAAAACTGTTTTTGAAAGTATTTTGTGCACTTTGAGGGAAAGAGGGTTTCGACGGTCTGTTCAGCATATACATATTGCAAAATTTTACATTTTCTGACAGACAACGACACCCTATTGACCATGACATTTCTGATTGATTTGCTATAACATTCAAGGATACCTTTGTTGAATCGAGATACTTCTGATATATCAAAAGGATGTAATACAAAAGACTGAATCTGCAGGACAGGTACAACAGCCAAGCTGCTGTGACAGTGAAGTTTATTCATTTGTCCTTCTAATGGTCACAGTGATTACAATCTGAGCCTCTGCTCTGCATGTGACCCAGTGGGCATAACTAATACACAGTGGAAAAAAACAGTGAGTCTGGGTGAGTTTAGTTGCAGACCCCAGCAGGATATTATCTCTGTGTGTCTTCAAGGCGATAATACACATTTGACTGTGGATTTACTGAAAGCCATTATGCTACCAATAATAATCGCTACATGACCACCGTGAACTTGTCAGAGTTAAAGTAACTTTGTGCTTTGTTTAGCTGTTTCTGCATCCCAGAAGGACATTCAAGCTTGGCTAAAGCAATCCCTCTTTTACATCGTAGTGCTGAAGGTTTCTGCCAAGTATTTCTTATTGTTCCACCATCTCCTACACATAAGGCCTTAGCCTTGTTTCCCCTCTGTGAGCAGTTACAGCTTTTAGATGTCTTGCCACTTAACAAAGTTTAGTTCCATTGAAAAACACAGTTTAAAGGTTAAGAGAACTGAACCTGAAGAGATGAGAGGGTTAAGCGGCAAGGACCATGAGAGTGCTGGCTCAAACTTCAGAAGATAAAACCCTATTCTTTTCTCTGCTTTTCCTGACAGAGGAGATGTCAAGGACCAATCAGAAGAACAATACATATTCATATACTGCAACTAAAGCCAACTTTTTCTCTTTTCACTTTGATTCCAGACCTGTTGCCAGGGAGCTGAACCTTGACCGAAAAAGGATGCAGCTGAAGAAACAATTGCTCTCTTTCGAAGGCTGCCAGGGGAATGGAGCATCCCCTAAGATCAACAAGGCAGCAGCGTTTGCATGCAACTGCATAGACTCAGAAACAGTACACCCTGGGAGCTTTGCCAAGGCAGCTTGGCTCAGTAATGAGCCCTTTGTACTGAAGTAAGGGGCAGGCTCTGAATCCCAGGGATCCACAGAGGTTCAGTTTAACACCAATGACCACCAATGGTTTTTGTCTCGTTACTGACCCATTCGGTTTAACTAAACTGCCTGAAATGTGGGTTTAAACATTTTCAGCTTGTTTGACAAGGTCACTGAGGTATCTAGATTATTGCCATTTATTAATCATATTTGGTAGATGTTTTGAGAGTCCAATAAAATATCCTGTAGCCATACTGTACAAGGAAGCAAAACTATTTATAGAATCAGCGGGATTTGTTCTGATGGCTTTCAGTCAATTTATTAATTTAGTCTTGGTGTTTGTCGAGAGGTATAGACAATGGATAACTACGTAGTAGTTTCTTGCAGAACATCTTCTTAAAATTTCCATTTTAAAAGCAACTCCTTGTGAAAGAGTAGGGGCACCCTATGACCACAAAGGTTTGCACATTCTCCACTCAGTGTATTATTTTTTAAGCACATTATTTATTGTTGACTACGGCAAACATCTTTATTTTTCACACTCAAGCTGATTACCAACTAGAACCCATAATCAGTCTAGGCGGCTATGGCTACACTCGTTACCGTAAAACTAGTAACTCAAGTAACTCACGTTACCGAGTAACTGGTAATTCTAAGTCTTTCAAAAGCACTATTATTGACCGCATAATTGAAATCATTGAAATTAACATTTTGGGAACAGTTGTTGCAGGCTTGTTTTGTCAGTGCTTCATCTACCTTATTCTGTCATGATGTAAAAGAAAAGTCAATTTTATTTTAAAGTTCATTTAATAAACTTGCAAAGCCTAGCAGAGAACAAGGATGATTTTTTTTTGTCTGACCTTTCTCGTGAAAATTTCAACATACACTGTTCCCAGCATTTAGTTAGATCAAAGTTGTGAGCTGGAAGGCAGAGGAAGTGCAGAGAGTAAGTGGCAGCACCCGGCTAAGTCCTGCAGCCCGAGCTCTGGACCATACTAATAAGAGCCTTTGACCTCGCCAGAGCCCTGGCTGAGCTGCCCGCTTCTCTCTTAGCACGGCCGTTCAACATTGCTTTTGAATGTCTTCATCCTCCTCCAGCAATTCATGAGAGAGTGTAAAAGCTCCTGTTTGCTTTGGCTCAAGAGGGCCCCTGGTACACTACTCGGATGGAAAACTATGCCCTCGAGGCCAATGGACTGTTTGTTTACAGACCATGGTTAGTTTTACCACTCTACCACTCTACCTGCTTTGTTTTCAAGCCATATACTATAAAAATATGTACTGCTTTAATTGTGGGCCACTGTGGACTCAGAGACTGGTGTATTCCTTTTTGCTTTTAGCCATTAGCTGTCCTGTAAAACTACTAATTTCTGCCAAAAATGGAGAATAAACAGGTGGAGGCTTTTTGGAGGGGGAAGGGGTGTATTTACAACTAAGGTTTAACCCAGGGGACTATCAGTTTGCCTCCAAGCGACCTGACGTTCTAAGTTCTAGATGGGAAATATAGTCAACATTTCCGCAAAAAGAAGATTTGATGTATCTCTCATAAAGCAAGTTTTCTCCTGTCATGGGATAATTTCGAATTGAGCTTGAGCTGCCTGGAAAAATGTGCCTGTTTTTTTTTCTGAAAAGAGAGATAAAGAGGGAGCGAGGGAGAGAGGGGGGAAGAAACTGGGAGAGAGAGAGAGAGAGAGAGACTTCTTTGGTGATTGTCGCATTCCCACTGTGGCCTCGCTTATCATGTAGCAGCAGAAAGAGGCCACAATCATTTCCAGTTCAAAGATTTGATCATTTTCAGCATAGAATTAGAACTCTAAATGGAGTGGAAGAATTAGACATGTACCTCCATTTGCATTTAATGAGCTATGGGGGTATTTAGCAGGGGTCAAATGCAATTTCAGGGATGCATCTTTACGTCACAGCCTGCCTCTCATTTCACATATCTGCCACAAAATTGGCATGGAAATTTAAACCAATAGTAGGGGAAAACATGGCCATCTTTGCTATTGCGTTTGGTGTAATGTAGTCAAGATTTTCTCCAGATTTTCTCCGAATTGAGATAACCAGTGAGTACATAACATAACAATTGGGAAGTAAGCAAGTGTCACTATTCTCATTAAAAGGAGGGAGGCAAAACCAAGAGAATAGTTTAAGACTATACTATAGTTTACCATTATTCTGTTTAATTGAGATACAAATTACTTGAAAATGGGAAGATTGGAAATTTCACTAGTTGTTTATTAATTAATTTTCACAAAATGTTCCTTGAAAAACATCTAAAATGTTTTTTTTTTTTTTTTGTAATTTTACACAGCTCTTTACACAGCTGTCAGTGTGGCACTGCTGTTCCAACAGCTATCATCAGTGCTACTAGCAAAGAGAGTACGGTAATAGAATTATTCAACGTGACGTTTACTCTATTTTCCTGTTCTTTTTTGTTTGTCTACATGCCATTGGAATTATGTAACACTGTTGACAAACAGTTAGATTTGTTGAATATTTATACAAATCTGTCAACAGCACACTGCTCTGAGTTGCTGTATAATATGACTCAGGGCAGATGACTAACTACTTGTTAGTCGTAGTAAGAATCTGTTGTTGTGAAATCAGACACATGGGAAACTTTACAGAAATCCATTAAGTTTTTCTAACTGAATTTGCCATCAAAACCCCTTGAATGTCACAGCGAAGGTGTGCACTTCTCCTTGTTGTCGGTCAAATAGAGAGCACGTTACTACCCCTCTCTTCACAGGAGACTCCCATCATGCTGCGTGCACACTCTGCCTCCATCCCGTCCTCAGACAGTGCTACAGTGGGATTGCGCGCAGACTTTAAGATAACTGTATATTCACATCCTCAAATGAATCGATGTCATCCATCTGAATAGACATTAACAATAATGTCTGGAAATCCACATGGCTTGACACGCTTTTCAGCTTGCCTCTAAGGGCACTCCATTGTCACTGTTTTGTTTGACAAGCGTTTATTGTTGGTGGTGGTCCACTGAAGGTTACCTGGTGTATTGAAAGGGGAATACTTGAGGAAGAGTGGCTGGAAAAATTTGGAGGCAATCAATCAACTTTTGTGTCCCCACACAAAGCTTGTCTGTCGGTTTATGGAAATTCAGCAATGGCTTTGCCCTTGCAATGAAGCCTCCATATATAGACAAATAAGATCTATGCAGAGAGGAGGTAGGTTAAACATACTGTATCTTTAACCTACAATTACTCTTTAGTGGTATGAAAGAAGTTAACACTCAATATTAAATGCACAAGTTATGCAAGATAATGAAGATCTGTTTGCAAAATGCAGTGACCTTCATTCACGCCTTCCTTAATGACATCTTTTTTTTGTGGGTTCTATGGCTACCGCCTGTTCATTGCACTAGAAAAGAAAAGCAATATCTCTTCTCACTCCGCACAAACATGTGCTAGGAAAACACACCACTGTACTTACAGTAGTGTTATGGTGCCTTGTTTACATTCATGACTAATAATGTGTTTAGTTTTATTTACGCACTGAGCATTTATAATTTTATTTTTTATTAAATTATAAAATTTGTAAGTTGTAAAGGCTTCTAAGACAACGTAATGCCTTATAAGTACTGTACTGTGTGCTAAGGAATACTGGGTTCATGGAAAGTGTTACCCGATTTTCCAGTTTTGTTCTGATGGTTTCACAAACACTTTTAGCCTTGTTTTTAGCCTAGAACATAAATACTGTTTACACCATGAATGAATGTGAAATAGAGGTTTAACCATGTTCTGTAACACAACACACATTATGACTGAGTAATGATGTATCCAACTTTGAAATGTCTAAGTTAAATTTACTAGGTGACTTTAATGGAGGAACTCTTGCTAACTACAATTAGAGAACAGTTAATTTCTCTATTTCTGACTACATACTTTATCTTAAGGTGATTCATTTCATACTGTCGTGTTTTGCTTTTTAAATATAGTCAACTGCCTGCAATTTAACTCTAGATACTGCTTGATGGACTTCATCAGACTAATGTAATCACATTTAATGTATTGTTCAGGCCTAGCTGATGGCATAGCTGATGTCCCCAGACAAATAAAAGAAAGGTATTGTGTAGGCTATGAGCTTCATTTAATTCTCAGTGGGGAACAGCTTTCTCATCTTATCTGTGTGAAATAACCACTCTGATTTAAGTTTACTAATATATTTATTTAAAATGAAGATTGATCTGAGATGAAATGCAATTTCATGAGAATATTTCCATCTATTTCATGCTAGACTCAGGGTCTCTTGTAGCTCATCAGGACAACGATAAACTGTTAATCTTATCAGATAAGGCACTACAGCTGAAATGGAATTCCTTTAGTATTTCTAATTTTTAATCCAAGGATATTTGTCTCCCATGCAAAATAGACTAGCAAATTCCCCAGATGGGATTTGAACCAAGTACAGCTCTTTACACACAGTTGGCCAACTCCTCCTCTCCTTCTGTTTGACACCTGTGTAAGGAAAACCCTGCAGGTAACCTGGCACAGAAGAATGGGTGTGCTGTCTTAAAAGGCCACTTGGGAATTAGAGTGGCAAAGAAAGCAGGGACTAGATCCCCTCTGCACGAGCCTGCTGAAGGTATATGGAACAACACCTCTCAAACCTAACTTTCTTATCAAGTACAAATCCTCATCATCCATAACATTCATCTGGCACATACACACAGCCGCATACCAGACGGCCAACCCATCTGAAACAAGTTCGGATTACACTCACAGTAACACTAATATTTATACCATAACACGTACAAACAAAAACAAACTAAGATGATAGGGAGTTTTTCCTTGCCCCCCTGTTGCTCAGTGGTGCTCTTTGTTGTGAAGCGCTAAGAGACATGCCTTTTTTAAAATGTGCTATACAGATAAATTAAATTGAATATTTAGATACAGTGACTAAGATCTAGATGCTATGATTTGAGACCTAGGTGAAAATATAGTCAAACATTCCCTTCCAAAATCAATCAATCACACCATCAACACTCTCCCAAACAACTGGTGTGACAGTTCTTAGCACATATTTTCTTATCTGCATTTCCACTCTAAATTAAAGAGGGAGTGAGTAACTCACAGGCTAAATGGATGTTGGTGTTCTCAGCAGACACGATTGTTGCCATTGACATAATTGCTAACCGACTGTTTATTCTAAATATTATAAGCATGTAAACAGGAATGTGTTTATCAGGTGTTATATGAACTAGGCTTTGCTCACTCAGTCCCCCCAAGGCACAAGCTATTCCTTGAGTATAACATGTAGTGACGTCTCCTCCTTGGTCAAGATTGTTCAGTTAATTGTAGGGCTGAAGGAGCTGGCCACCAATTTGTCATCAGCAAGACTTGAACCAGGCATGAATCGAACCTGTATGGAGACAAGAGTTATTAAGACCCTGAAGGTGTTCTCCCTTTTCTACAAGGAACAACACCGGGGTAAAATTAAACCATATTAATGCTCTTCTGAGTTACCAAGGTAAGTGGAATTATCTCAGGAGCTATGCCTTTTATCATGCACAGAGGACCACTTCAGAGTTGGTTAGATAACAAATTATAGGTTATCAAAGTTATAGTGCAAAGCTTATACTGAACTTTTAATGTAACCAAATATCACAGAACATTTAGTAGCATGCAAATGTAATGTTGAAATGCTTCATTTCAACAAAGGTTTGGAGAGTTACAGAATTATTGTTTATTTTGATGTTGGTTCGTGTATGTCATCACATTCCCATCCTGTTTCTACATCGCATGAAGCACAAGGGCTTTGTGTTGGGGTGGACAGAGGTGACATGTCACTACCAATATTCAGCGGTTGTTGGATTGTTTCTACCAATAATTTGAATCAAAATGTCTTGTGAAAATGTCTTTGTAAATAAATGATTAAATTGTGTGTCCACTCATTTCAAATACAGGGTTCCAGTGCCATCGTTTTTGTGCAAACCTGCACAAAAAGTATTTGAAAGCTGCATATCTCGTGATGCCTCTGAATTTGAAGATCTGTGCAAGAAAACAACTAATTGTTACAAATGTTTCCCATTATGCTTGAGCGTAGATTTTAACAAATAAATAAGAGCAATTTAGATGTTTTGTGTTTATTTAATCTCACTCTTAATGTCTTGTTCTCTAATGTCATGCTTTCTGAAAGTGGGGGCATTGACAAACATGAGGATATCAGTATGGAAATTTGTGCCTATTGCTTTCTGAAACATGACCTCAGATAATGTGTTGACTAATTACCTTCCATCCTCTATTAGTATGCCTTTTTGTGGTTTAAAATTCTGGCGGGGGATGCCCATTTCCGATAAATTTCACAGTGACGGGTGTAGTCTGTAGACACAGACAAACAACACAAACTAAATGACTGAATTGGTCAACAGAGGAACAAATACCACTGAAATGCATTCACAATCTCATTGGTGTACGACAAACTCACTGGCCCCCCCATTTATGATTTACTGTTCATTTTCATGGAAGATGGCTTTGCCTCTTTAACCAGGGCATTTGATTTGCTTGACATTGATATCAGAACCATGCTGGCCATCTATGCCTTACCAAGAAAGGGCTGGAGTCCTAGTCTTAACCACATATTTCACTCAAGTGCTTTTGCCTAGGTTGATGCGCCGATATCATAGTATGATCTATATCCCCCAGAAATATTTCAGATAGACATGTCACTTGTCAAATGTTCACTTGACGAAGCCAAGCTTCATCTTCTGGAGGATGGGCACTCCAGAACATTAAAGACCATTTGAGAGACATTGTTCTAAGAAGCCTCATAAAGACCACACAGTGAAATGAAAAATAAACAATTTACAGACAAAAAAGTTTTTGCAAACTGAAAATATAAGTCATGAAGAAAAGTCCTCACAAGCCAAACACCACCACTAAGTTGTAATGCCTGCAGGATTGATCCACACCAGCACAAAATTGCATCTGCCTAGGAAAATAGATAAAGGGATTAAAGCATGTATAATCTGATTAAGGAAAGTAACTGTTTGCCTCAACAGTGGCTTAAAAGACTTAACTCACTGAGAGGCAATGTAGAGGACTTAGACAGACAACATTCAAGACCCAGAATACTTACACTTAGTGAGATGCTGTGCAGTCTTTTACACTGAAATAAGCGAAGTGTGAAGAAAACAGCCGCAGATAGGTAGTGTGGTCAATGGCATATGAGGCCAAGGTAGAACTAGATTTTACAGTAGGGGAGTATATAGCAAATGTATTATTATGATCTACTATGAATAAGATTTATTCTATAAATAGCAAGAATGTATACAATTAGGTCTATATGCAGTATATATACAGTGGGGTAGGTTCAGTGGATCAGTTGATGGGTAAAGCCAAAGAAGATGTGGATGATGTCTATGAGAGACAATGACCAGAGATCTGCAATTGTTCATGCACTTCTAGACCTTGCATCTTGCGCAGAACCATAACAACAACCGCAGAACCTAAAAGGGCTTATCCGGTACAGCAATGCTCTAACAGAAAGACTACTGAGACATGTAAGGCCCATCTAATGGATTGCATCATAAAAAAGTGCATTTTCACCACCACTGCTCACCACCTCTAAGTTCTTCATTAGTTCAGTTTGAATATGATAGACTTACGCAACCTTCTATTCTGCAGACTTCCACAGGATCAAGTCTTCAATCAAGTCTCACTGTTCAACACCTTGAAAAGCAACAAGATCTTGTTTATGATGTGATGATTCTAGGACGTGTCTAGTACAGACATGGTGTCTCAGCATCTCCAGGAATACCACTTGTCTGACACAGTTTCATCCAAAAGAAGAGTATTCTTTCCTACATTTTCTATTGATTACATTTTTTATTGATTAACAACACTAACAATAATACAACACAATACAGTAATATAATACAAATAATCAAAAGTTACAAAATAGGAAGAAACTTTAAAGTAGGCTGATACAGCTGTGCCGTACTTTGACCTTCATCCTTACTTATCTTGTTCCTCACCTCAGTGCACTGACATGGATGAGCACCAGGGACAGTATTTACATTGTGGGCCGCTGAACATGAATTTGTCTGGATAATCCAATTATTAAACTTACCATGGACTTTGTCACCAAAGAAGGATTGATCAATTTGTGAATGTGCGCTCTCTGTTGTAACTAGTCACACCTCGATACACAGTGTAATGACTTAACAACATTCCTGCGCTGCCACTTGCTGCAGTAAAATCCACCCTGGATATCAGTTACTGTCATCTGTCAAAAATGCACCACCAGGAATATGCTGTGAAAGCAGTATTTGAAATACTGTAATAATTTACACACCCTTCTTCCTCACCCCCTCACCCATTCCCATCTTTCAAACATCCATGTTAGACTGTTGCTGAATAATAGATGTGAAGTCTCCAAACACTGTCAACAACTTCAAATCCCTTGCTAATTTTGCAAACAGATTAAAATGTATAATTGTGGCCTTGCCTTAATTCTTCTTAAAGCCACTATGTGTAGGATTTATCTTCTATTTATCTTCGTCTTTTATTAAAAATATGTTTTTTATTTTAAAAATATAATGTAAAACGATGGTAATTACCTCCTTGAATAAATTGTAGTGTTCCCGTAAACTTGGTTATTTCCATTTATATATAGATGTGGCTGGGTACCAAATAAGAATATCCATTTTGCGCCGCCATTTTCAAAATGAGGACCATGGGAAATGAGGACCGTGGGAAGGGAAGGGCTAATACATTTTATTCAAACGTGTGCAGTATGCCACTCCGCCGATAGATGGGAGAAATTCTCATACGAAAAAAATAAAACTTACACATAGTGGGTTTAAGTTTATTCTTCCGACCTGTTTTTTGCTTGAATACTAGTCCTAGGGCTTTCGAGATAGAAACACTGTTCCAAATCTAAAATGTCTGGCCTGATCTCGATCAGTGTGCTTACATTCATCTTTTTGATATCTCTTGTTGTTTGTCTGTTATTCATGCTTTTCTTATCGTTTTTCCCCACTGAAATGAATGGGAGAAATGTGTGTGTGTGTTTGAGATAGAGACACCGTTCCAAATCTAAAACGTCCGGCCTGATCTCGATCGCTGTGCTTACATTTATCTTATTTATATCTACATTTACATTTACATTTATGCATTTAGCAGACGCTTTTATCCAAAGCGACTTACAAAACGAGGATAACAATCAAGCTACATAGCAGAAACCTTAAGGAGCATAGTGCTAGGGGATAGTGCTTCAGTTCATTTTAGTGCTAGCATAGAAGATGTTCTCTGAATAGCTGGGTCTTTAAGAGCTTTTTGAAGGCCTCCAGAGATGGCCCTGTTCTGATTGTTTTTGGTAGGTCATTCCATCTCTTATCTCATATCTCTTGTCGTTCATCCGTTATTAGCGTTTTTCTTGTTTTTTTTCCCCCTATTCAAATGAATGGGAGAAATGTGTGTGTGCGTGTTGGTGTCTGCATATAATTCTCTGTTGTTACCTAAGTGCTAGTTAGCTACTTAGCATTGTTAGCATAGCTAGCGTTATTAGCATTGTTAGCATATATGCTAATTCATAACAGCTAAGTCCACTGAGCACCACTGCTAGCATCATTACCATTGTTAGCATTTTTGGCATAGAAGCTAATTAACAGCAGCTAACTTCGCACACGTACGCACACAAAATGATGTGTGACGTGGTGGCAGGGCCACCCCGCGGTTTTTGCCAAGAAAATGCAATCTAGTTACAGTTACAGCTATACCTTACTTGAATACACTACAAATCAGTGCAGTTAGCTGGTCAGTAACTTTAAGTAGTCATACTCTCAAAAGACTATGCTAGTGTCCACTCGGATAATAAAAGGGCAAAGAGCTAGATCAAAGTGAAATCAGTTGCACCATGATGCACTACACTGTGGCTATAGCAACTCAGTATGTGTTATCTGGTAGACAGATACCATTGTGTTGTGTGAATCTGCTCCACCCACCTCTGTCTCTTGCTTGAGTTGATTCAGAGCAGTGTGAGACATGGAGCCGTTTCATCCTCTGCAGAATCTCTCTTTCTCTCCCTCCATCTCTGTAGGAGGGTATAAGTCATCTCAAGGACTTGATGTTTGACACATTAAACGTGAGAAAGAAGAAGTCAGCAGGTCAAATGGATTTTCATCACACAGTTTATACAGCAGGACTGGGGAGGGGCGTGGGAGGAACAGGGTGTGGGAAGACTCACTGTGCCTGAACCGAGACGTGGCAAAGGGGGAGCAGAACGCTACGCAGCTGAGACAATGCTGGGAGCCATACGTGATTGTTTTGTCTTGGTTTTTTTTGTTTTGTTTTTAAATTCATCACTCAGCTAAGGTAATTTGAGATACAGGCCTTGCAAACTATCCATCTACAGTGGAGTGTGTGTGTTGTGTGAGAGAAAGAGTGGGGGTGGGGTTAACATGTTTGCTTGTAATAAATTCACACACAACAGAACGAGAGGTGTGATCTTGTCTGGGCCTGGAAGTGCCCATGAAGCTCAGCTGTCCTCATAGAGGGAAGATAAGGTCATCAATAACCCAAAGCACAGGCAGGCAAAAGACAAATATGTCTGGTCTCTCATGAGCAAGAATCTAAGCTGGAATGTCATCGGGCAGGCTGTGGAGACTGAATTCAATCATGCTTGACTAATTTAAAAACAGGTAACCTATATAACCGACCATCCTTGAGGTCAGCATGTGTAAGGAAAAAAAAAACAAAACAAATGCAACAAGACAAGCACTGAATTCGATTCACTTCAAAAACATCCTTAAAAACATCCCGTGAATAGGAAAGGAAAGGCATCTGGGGGAACCACTGAACAAACATGAATCAAAGGCACGTATGCTATATATTTTTGGACGTGGACTGGTATTGCCTTGTGACCTGTGCAACTCAGTCAAAAATCACTCATCCAGCACACTGGATATTTACAGCTCACTACCCCTTACCATAGGCTGGCGTGATCGATATGACCCTCTTTAGCTGCCTCACCTCACTTCTGTCTGCCACAGCTGTCTGGCCATTGGATGACAAGCTTCACTGCAAAGGTAAACAAAGTCAATATGTGAAAGGTGAACCTAAGGACTCACTGCACTGATTTCTATGAGTTGTTGTTTTATTCCCACTTGTCTTCCACTGACCTATCCTTCTTCACCACTTTTGTTTAGCTGGTTACATTTATCTCTCATTTCGTTTCTCCATTTCCTGTCTCTGTAGGAATACGTCCTCTCTTTCTATGTCAGTGATTCTACTTCCTGCTTGTTGTCACAGTGTTCTAGACTGAATATCAATGTGTCACCTTGTTCAGGTACAATTTCAGTGACTCAAATGTCAACAAGATTTGTACCAGGTGCAACCACATAAATAAATATTCCTTTTTAGATCCCCAGCTACGTGTAAACGGGTCACAGTCACTTAGTCAGCTAGAACTATGAAAGGTGGAATGTTTAATATAATGTGCCATTTGAGTTGGCAAATCACTACGATTTGAAAGGTTGTTATTTGTCTTTATTCGTAATTCAGATTATAAAGTGTCAGTGATTATATAGTATTATATTATATTTCATATAATTTATTTTTCTGGAGAGTGTATACATCAGCTGGGGCTACTATGTAGCTTTATGACATGGTGAGATGTGGTAAAACACTTTGGCTGACACCTGAGGTAGATGTGGTAAAACCCTTGGGTCACCATTGCATAACCATAACAAGCATTAGGAATAATTGATGTTGTCTTAGTTGCAACAAGATGTTGATACAAGAGTAAATCATAAGTGTTCTGATATGCAATGATGTTACAATCTCAGTTGTCCTGTCATTCATTTACATTTATTTGTGATAAACACTTTGCACATTGACAATATTGTCAAGCACTGCAAGCATCTGTGTGCAGTCTCTTTGGCAGAGTGGAGCGTGCACAGAGCTGAGAAGGTGGATGTGTTCTGAGTGTGGAGCAGGTGGATGTGTTCTGAGTGTGGAGCAGGTGGATGTGTTCTGAGTGTGGAGCAGGAGGAGCTCTGCATGGAGCAGAGCAAACTGGTCCAGATTTGAGTAAATATGCAGGTGGATGATTTCTCAGCACTCCGCTCCGCTCACATGCTCTGATCCCAACAGGGTTGTCTGTGTTAACTGCATGTGTACATACAGTACCAATATAGAACTTGCTGAGGAGTTCTGCTACTGCTGGTATTATCAGGCAGGGTACTGTTAGTGTTCACTATTAAGGTAGAGAGCAGAGGTTATAGTCACACAGCCATCTTTTTAAAAATGCATCACCTAAGAAGCTTAGTCCTGATTCAAACACCTTGATAAGAAGATCAACTGTATTGTTGAAAGCCATTTGTTGCAGCAGTAAAACGAATACATTTTTGACTCTGAGACACGACAGAGATGCATTATGCACAGCTCTGTTCAAGGTGTATAATTACAAAATTGTATTCTCATATACACAGCCCATAGAATGTCAAACCACATTTACCTTGTTATTGTTGAATTTAGGTAGCTTAAGCCTTAAAGCCTCTATGTGTAGGATTTATCTTCTATTTATCTTTGTCTTTTATTAAAAGTATATTTTTTATTTTAAAAATATAATGTAAAACGATGGTAATTACCTCCATGAATAAATTGTAGTGTTCCGGTAAACTTGGTAATTTCCATTTATAAATAGATATGGCTGGGGACCAAAGAAGAATATCCATTTTGCACCGCCATTTTCAAAAGTACGGGTTCTTGTAGGGGAGAGCAGTATCGTATATTCAGCTCCGCCTTTCGTGTTTCTGCTCAGAGACTGAGTAGCAGAAACTGAGATAAGAGCGAGCGAGCGTTCGGCCTCCGCAGCAAGGAATTAGGATTGTGGGAAGGGGAGGGCTAATACATTTAATTAAAACGTATGCAGTATACCACTTCGCCGATAGATGGGGAATTCTGATACGATCCTACACATAGAGGCTTTAAGGTATCCGATGGACCATAGC
Source organism: Limnothrissa miodon (assembly GCA_017657215.1). NCBI lineage: Eukaryota > Metazoa > Chordata > Actinopteri > Clupeiformes > Clupeidae > Limnothrissa > Limnothrissa miodon. The sequence continues at coordinate 323,688 of JAGFZM010001097.1, read as the reverse complement.
AAAACTTCAACCACCGTCTACCGCCTCGTTCCACATGTAAATTTCAAGCTAGAAATGGCCGGGCTGAAACAGGCCAATCTGAAACGAGGTGCTTCTTGGTACTTCTTCTGGGTCTCATCTTGGACTCAAAAGTAATAATCCCTTTGACTCAGTCTTAGCCCTAGTGCTGATTTATCTCTTCAGCGGAGAGAAACATTTCTTGGCTCTTGTGCATTTAAAGTTAGAACACACTGACCTTACAGAAGTCACATCAGTGCCCGAATGTTATCAGCAATGCAACAAGGTACATAACATAGCCTAACATAACCTTTCTAAAATAAAAGCATGCAAGTCAGTTGTTTTCAGGTTTCTTTAGGAATTATAAAAGAAAACTTGACTTCTTTAGCAAGGTGATGATAAACAGGTGTACAGTACAAACATGCTTTTCATTCATTTCACAATAGTAGTTAGAAGTGACTTGTTACTTGAGGTACTTGGACCTCTAATGTTATTAAAAAGTTGAACAAGATTTCAAGGGATAAACCTTCATGTTTTTTTGTTTCCTTCAAAAGACCAGCAGTATAAAGCACCTCTGTGCCAGGGCATTCGCAATGACCGGTGAACCTTCCAGAATCTCTCTGAAAGGAACACTGTCAAGGATTAAATATGAGAAAGAACAGAGATTTTCTATGCATATCATTCTTTAATTTCTGTGTTTGTGTGTGTGTGTGTGTGTGTGGTGTGTGTCTCAGAAGAATAAACATTCGGGTAAGCTGAGCCTGCATGTTTTGTCAGTGTGAAATTAAGGACTGGTGGCAGAGCGGTGAGCATTGTGCGCTGAGCTTTTGATCGCATATTTCATTATCATTAAGGGAAGCCGAGCTTGCGCTGCCCCCCTTGGTCTCTGCTCCCCGCGACAGCTGGAAGTAAATGAAGAAAAAGGAATTCCAGAGTGAGTTTGAGGATAGACACTTGGACAAACCTGCTGCCATTTTTTGTCAGAACAGATTTTTCTTCTAAGGCTTTTCTGCCCTCTCCCCAACCTCTCCCAATTTCCCCATTTAAGCATTTATCACAGACAACCACTGGTTACATTCATTCCCATCAGGGTAATAGAGTTTTCCATGATTAATCTTACACCAATTTTACTTCACATCCAGCAGCATCACGGCAGTCACCTATTTCATCTGAGAAACGTTCAGAGAGAAAAAACAGAAATTTTTCATGTTTGTCCCTTTGGGTAAGAAAGTGGGGCTGCATCAATCTCTGGCAGAAACTGTATCTCTAACTTCTTGACAGCATTACATTGTATTACACCTCCAGAGCTGTGTTTCCTATGACTTTGTGGAGATTCTGGATTTACAAAAACAACAAGGTACAGAAAGGTTATTTTCATGACTCATATGTTTATGGTTAAGATAAGAGGAAATATCTGTCCCTTCTTACTTATCTGAAGACCAAAAGATGTTCTTGGATGAAGCAGTGATCTTGCACAGCAGGCTGGTCCATTTGTGAAGCATTTGACACAGTCGAAATACACAAATGCAGAAAAAAAAGAAAGAAAAAAAGATTCTAGACAGAGAAAGGTCTTTTAACTCTCTTTGTATAGTTTTGCAGCACACACACACACATACAGTATATATGTATGTATATACTGAGAGAAAGAGTGAGAGAACTCTCAGTAATGGGCCATGTGTATGTGTGTGGGTGTCAGATAGAGGGGGGCATTCACACTGCAATATACGCATTCTGCATTCGCAGTTTGTGTGCGTTGTGTACTGACACCAGAAAGCATCTCCTGCGGGAACTGGTTGCCCGAGCTCTCCTTTAAAGTCTGTGGAGACCATGTTATAACACGCAGGGCACATATGGAAAAATACAACTTGGTTCTATTTCAAGCACGTGATACACACATGCATGGTCTGATTTCTTAACATGCATGCTAAACAAAAAAGGACCATAAGCACGTATACACCGCAAGTGTACAGGGGTAAGAATTAGTGATAGATGGACATTTTTTTTTTTTTGTTCATCAGTATAATTAAACAGAATGTATTATCTGTTCCATGTTTAGGGATAGGGTTAGTTAATATAATTGGGGTGAGTTAATATAAATGTTTTATTAAAAATAACAAATTCTCAAGTTATTATTTCCCTCCACCACTGGCATCTTAAATTCTGAGCAGGCTGACTAAATGATCATTGTTAAACTCAACTAAATTATGTGTCCACAATACTAGTAATAGACAAGACTTTTGATAAATGATAACCTGATTTGGTAAAAACTTGAATAATCAACCCTACTGGATGTTGCATGCGGGCTGTTTAAGGGATACTGTGGATAGTGGCCCAGATAAATGAGCCCAACTGAATGACTAGAAACATTTCATTTCACAGATGGGATTTAAAACAGCATAGTGAATCAAAGAGAACTAAAATAGCAAATAGGACATTGCCACCTGTCTCTCTGATTTTACTTTCTCTTGCAGGTCTTCTCTCTAACTCGTCCACTAGCTATAATCAAACCTTTATCAGCCCAACTATTGTGACTACTAATTAAAGGTGTTAAGAGTGATTTGACCTATAGCTCTGTTGTTGAGCTATCAATAATATGTTTTGGTTGCGAAACAGCAACCAGTGCTAACTGATGAGGCCATGGTTGTTTTTTTCTGTCCCCCAACAGTTAGCAATAGCTGACAGTTTGCAAATGTGGTCTATGTTGTACCAAATGCATACAGGCTCATTGACTCTGGAATTTTCTTTTGGATGCTATGTACATAATTTTATTCTAAAACATAATATAACATCGTATAAAATACAAAGTCGCCAAAAGACACAGTGCACAGTGTGCTGCACCATCCCTCATCCTTTATGGCCCATCTCCCTTTTTACAGATGGATTAAATAGCCTAAAGGTGAGCGTACACTGAAAGCAAGCAGCCCACGTTAGCATACGTCTGGATCAATGGCGCATCTAATCTACTTTGATTTTTCAGCTAAGCATACATGGTGAATGCCATTATCTGAAAAGAGCTTACTGTGCATAATTGTTATTCAACACAGAAAAACACATTTTCACAGCCAATCAACCCCCCTCCCCGCACTTCACCTTTTTGAAGCTTTTGTTTACAGCTGTAATGTCAGATTCTTATATGAAAATTAAATTAAGCTGTAGCCTTAGAGGAAGGAATGGAACCAAACCACAATGGCTGCTCCTCCAGTCACTGAAGACCTTGCGGGTCTGCATGGCACTTGGAGCCCAGCCTGTATGTCTGATATACAGTGGAATAGGGATGGTCTCACAATGCACTTTTAAGTTCAATGTCATCCGACAGTTAATGTCTCAGGAGCTTCAGCATGCATTCTTAATAGCACGGTTCATCATCCCTGAACATTGTGATAAAGTGGGAAGAATTACTATTCATTCTCTTTTATCTGTCTCTTGCTACCTTGGGAGTCACAGCTCTTGCATGATAAAAGGGAAATATTGAGGAAGAAAGATATCCACCAAACTTTAGTGTTTTTTCCTTTTGGGTGGGGTGAGCAGAAAAGAGGTGTTGTGATGGAGTGCAGACGCTCACATACTGCACCAGCAGGTCTTTTCCTTGTTGTTCTTCTGACATCTGTAGCGCTAAACAAACATCTAATGGTTTGCTGAAATGCTTACAGTATGTGAGTGTAGAAATCTGGCTGACCTCCAGTGCTACGGGTCCTTCCCTGCTACACAGATGGTCTCATTGGGTTTTATTTCTTTATGTGTGTAGCTTTGTTTTACAGGAGTCGTAAAGAGACTAGTCAACCTAATATAAATTGTTCAATGTACAAATATTGAGAAGAATAATAAACCCTTCATCATCAAACTGAACACAATCAGGAGAGGATGTGGTTTCTTTCAAGCCATTGTGTAGCACTAACCTGTCTTTTCTATGAAAAGAAATAAATAGATACTTTGCAGGAAGTACACACAATGATGGCCCATGACCCAACAGTTGCAAATATACAATATATAACAGTAAAAGGTATCCATACTGCTCCCTTCATGCTCCTTTAATAAAGAAATTATAGTGACCTGGCAGCAAGCACTAATTTACTGGGGAAAGGATGTTGACTCCTACGCCCCAGTCATGTACTATTCAGTTTCTGTTCTATCAAAGTTTGAAAAATCTGAATCCAAATCTGAATTTTGCTTTTTAGACTTCAAACATAAGAGCTAGGGATATTGAGTCACATCAAGTTCTTAACATTCCCTTTCCTTAATTGGCAAAATCACTTGTCTTTTGACCAAAGCTGAGCTCCTGAACTGCATAGTCTTTGAGGTAAATAAAGATAACTGTGTTAGTCACAACGGCCAAAGGTTGTCTGATTCTGGAAAGAAATATGTTCAAATGTCCAATTACTAACTAGTGACAAACACTGCTTGACATCCCCAACCTGATTGTGAGGATGCTTAGAAGGCAATACCCTAATAAGCAGGAATGAAGGAGTCATCTAAAGGTCAGGCTTTCATCATAAACACTGCCCAGGGGAGGCCAAAGGCTGCCACATTATTATCATTCAGATTTTACATTTGGCAGATGTCTTTTGATTCTTTGTACGCTGCTAAAGGCCTTCATGTGTTTATTATTGTGCCTGACGTGTGTGATAAAAATGCATTCTCTTTCTAATGCCACTCAAGACTTGCTGGCTTTGGTTTCGCTTTCTCTGTAACAACAACCCCCTTGTGCTTGGCCTCTCTCTGTTATTATTCCCCGCCTCCGTGCGATCACAGAGAGGATTTCATCTGACTGATAATAAATCTTTTGAATAGCAGGAGCCGCACACCAGCACGGCCACTCTTGTCTAGAGCCACAGCTGAGGTGGCACTGCTCTCCATTCAACCCAATAGGTGCGCCGAATGAGAGGATGGAGGAACAAGCAATGAGGGAGATTCTCAGTCATCACAGAGTGTTAGGGTACAAAGCTGGCACCCAGCGCTTGCCTCGGCTCACATGCTGGGGCCAACCCTGAAAGGTGAGCGCCGCCGCCCGGGGCAACAAATTATCTCCCGGCTGGCATGCGGCAAAGCGTCACCTCACCCGCCCCCTCTCCCTTTCTCTCCCAGGCCCAGCACGTATTAAGCCACTCCACTTTCACTCTGGAGAGAGAGAGAGAGAAAGAGAAGAGAGAGAGACTGGGACCCAGGGGAGAAGAAAGGCGCTCTGCTGTCCCGGTGGCCTTCAAAGGCGCGTCCGGAGACATACAAGTTTTAGTCGGCAGCAGATCAAAGGGCCCATCACCTCGTGTTAATTAGAGGGTGGCTCGCCGCTAATGTGCCTCAGCAGCAGAGGAATGAATGAGGAAGACACGGAAATGGAACAGCATGAAAAATGGCTTTTGTGAGCAAGTGCTTAAAGTCCAAACTCCAAATGCACTCTCTTCCTCTCTCCTCTGTACAATAATGCATGCACAGGCTCACACACACACACACAGAGTCATCTTCTGTAATAGTTTCCCCCCATGTATTTGTGTCTATAACCAGTTTATGCTTGTTGGAGTCTAATCTAGTCTAGACTAAAGATGCATTTGTGAGCAGTCTCCACAATTCTTGGGGTGGAATACAATGATTGCAGTAGATTCACTCCTCATCCAAAGTTGAGTATTTTTTGTGTATCTATTGAACACAGCTCTGGATGAAGAAATCTGAAAGATGCACAGCATTTGGCTTCACACTTCACAGATCCTTGTTTGCGGTTTCTGTCTCTCTGTGACTATCATCTCTCTGCTTCACAGAAACATTGCAGTGTGCTTCACAGCAAATGATCTGGTAACACAGTAGTATTTGTCAGCTCAGATTGACTTCTCGCCATGTGAAGTGTCAATACGCCACACCTGACATTCAGCCACTGAAGGGCCTCTGGCTGATGCCGACTCAAGTCGACTGGATAGACGGAGGAGACGTGACAGACATGCGGTGAAATCCACTGGCATGGCAAATATTTGATTACGTGATTTTCAATGGATTGAAGAATGAGTTGCTGTTGACTTTCTACCCCCCCCCCCCCTTTTCTCGCCTCTGTCTCATACTCATCCTTCGCTTTCTTTGTCTCTCTCAAGCAGAACAGTACATACACACGACTGCAATGTTTCATTAAAATGTAACTCAGGAATGTACTTTAAATACTCTTCCCATTTTTGTGGTGCAGGTTGTACATACATAAGTAAGGGATTATATTTTTTATGAAACCTTTCGGAACTTTTGTCAGCCTGACTAAGTATAGCACAGGTGATGTGTCTCACAGCAGGCACAGAGCGTCATGGCGCAGACAATTATTTTAACATATTTTTTGTCACTACAAAATAATCGATTATGTTCTTTCACTGTATCGCTGCAGAATTGTCCACGTCTGCATCGCAGTACATCGATTACATGATTAATTTCAACACCTCTATCAATTTCCTGCGGCCGCATTGAGGCCCGCGGCAAGACTCTATTAGCATTTTTAAGCTGTTCTTTCTGGGCATGCTACAGAATTGCGCCAAATGACCCCATATTAGCCGTGTATACACAATTGGGCCAAAAGCGGTCTGACTTGAGACTTGCATTCACACCATCGGGCCATGGTGCTAAGTGGGACTAATCAGGACCATTTTTGGAGCTATTCTTGGCCCAGCTCAAACCATCAGCCAAGTAAGGCCAAGTCGGGCCAGGGGCGGCGTCAAGGTTAAAGGCGGGCTGCACTGTAAAAAGATTCTGTAAATTTACACCCAGATTTCAACATTATTCACTGGTTTGTTTTAATAAACATGATTATCCAGTCATGGGCAAGGCAAATGTGTTAAACCAGGCTCCAATCCTGTTATTTACCACCGTCATAATGTTTATTCCGGAATACATGTATTTCCTGTTATCTCTGATGACCGTTCTCTCCGATGACCGTGGGAAACTGTCGACTGACTCACTGAGTGAGTGGATGCTGAGACAGCCGAGCCGTTAACGACGATATCGAAAGCCATCAAAACATATAGGTGAGCTTATGTCATCTTTGCACGGTTAATACATGGTTAAAAAGCACAATGTTCGTGTTTATACAAAGTCTCTCAATTTAATTATGCTAAAACGAAGTTAACTTCGTTTACGAAGTTAACTTCGTTTTTAGGTAGCCAAGACCACGCTCTTGCCCTATAAACTACGTCTATCGTTACACTTATAATCGATCAAACCTACATTGCAATCAGGTGTAATCTTAACGTATGTGTATTGTTTACTTTCATTTAAATATTTGAAGCGTTGTAAGTCCAGTTGACAGCTTAGAAAGTTTATTACTAGTTAGTAGCATAGCTAGCTCGCCTTAGCGTTGTATGACACGTGCCATATTCCTCCTGAGCGCATATGAGCTTGCGGCGTGCTACAGGAGAAAATGTTCACATGTCAGATATGTGGGCATCAGGCCACTACGCCTATTTCGTATGTGAGCCACACCAAAATTCATGGCAACATGCCCAATGTAAACCTTTCATGTTGTATTCCAGATTGTCAAATGAAATGTAAAAAACATGCAGGTCTTAAGACGCACATATACAGAAACCATAAACAACGTGGGTTTGATAGCAGATTGGCTTTAGTAGATCTTACATGACATATTGATTTGTGCAACGCCAAATTTGACACATTAAGTACATTTTATGGTCATCTTAAGGGTCACATCAAAGAAGGACGGACTGTTGTATGTCCTTTCATGGCCTGTGATTGTACATTTACTGTAGTGTCCACATTTACGTCTCACCTGTCCCGAAAGCATGCAAAAAGTGCAGAGGATAATTTGATGGAATCAATTTTTAGACCTGTAGGTGAATCCATGTCTGATTATGACACTGAATTCTGTCATAACCCAAGTGTTGGTCCTGACATTGCTGATGCTGCAGAGCATTTTGATGTCCATCCAGAGAACATCAATGATTCAATGTTTTTTAGGAATCTGGCTTTGTTTTACCTTAAGCTACAGGCTAAATTGCTCCTTCCAGCTTCTACCATACAAACAATCGTTGATGATTTTCAGACAATTTATGATCTGAGCCAGTCCCATTTACTGTTTAAATTGGATGAAAAGTTGCGTGTGAAAGGAATTCCAGATGACTACATTAGGACGCTTATCGATGACCTTAAAGCAGACAATATTTTTCGGAGGCACAACACTACATTGAAAACAGATGCACGGCGAAAGACCGTTTTCAAAAAAGAATTCAATTATGTTGAACCAGTACCGATTTGTTTGGGGCAAAATGAAGCAGGAAAAGAGTGTTTTGCTCGTTATGTTCCTATTACACAAACACTTGAAGCTTTGTTGAAATCTAAACCTGTTTTTGAACAGTATGAACATGTTCATACACGTTCTCAAACTAAAGGCATTTTTAAAGATGTCTGGGATGGAGAGAATGTCACAGAGAACTCAGAGCATGAGTCGTCGTTGGGCTTAATTTTTTATCAGGATGCGTTTGAGGTGGCAAATCCTCTAGGTTCAGGAAAGAAGAAGCACAAAATACTCTCTTTCTACCTAACTCTGGGAGACCTTTTGCCACATCATAGATCAAATGCAACTTGTCCTTCTTTGTAATGAACAAGATTTCAAGTATTTCGGGCAGGATTTGATCCTAGGTCACCTAGTAAATGACTTGAAAGATCTTGAGAGCAGGGGCATAGTGTTGCCAGATGGCCAGGTGTGTAAGGCAGTGCTGCATGCTATTTGTGATGATAACCTAGGATCACACAACATTGGAGGCTTCATTGAAAATTTTAGTACAAGCAATTATCTCTGTAGATATTGTGAACTAGAGAGAGACCGTTTCCATGCCGACCCTCTTAGCAGAGGTGACAGTCGCACAGTGTCATCATACAGAGGTCATGTTCAGGAGCTTGAAGGGGGTTTAGCCCATTGTGGAGGTATAAAATTTGACTCTCTATTCAATGAATTGGCATCATTTCACGTAGCTCAGCCTGGATTGCCACCATGCTTAGGACATGATTTGTTTGAAGGCATTGTTTCCTATGATCTGGCGTTGTACATCCAACATTTGGTAAAAGTAGAGAGACAGTTTACATATCTGGAATTGAACAGGCAGATAAATCAATTCAGATATTTAGGAAATGATGCAAATGACAAACCTTGCGAAATCAATTCAAGCAGTGATAAACTGAGTGGCCATGCTGTTCAAAATTGGTGCCTGCTAAGGTTACTGCCAGTGCTAATTGGAGAAAGAATTGAGAGCCCCAGTGACAATGCGATTTGGCAACTGATTTTAAAGCTCCGTGAGTTAGTGTCCTTTATCTGTGCTCCAGCAATTTCGGCTGGCCAAGTAGCCTATTTGAAAGTCATTATTGATGACTATCTGTATCTGAGGAATCAAGAATACCCTGATAAGCCACTCAAGCCGAAACACCATTTCCTTAGGCACTATCCAGAGCTCATTATTCGATTCGGCCCACTAATTCGTTTGTGGACACTAAGATTTGAGAGCAAGCACTCTTATTTCAAACAATGTGCCAGGAAGCTCCACAACTTTAAAAACTTGCCCCTAACACTCTCTGAAAGGCATCAACTCCTTCAAGCATACTTGCATGCTGGAAGTCTCTTTCCTCCTGACATCCAAGTAGAGAAGGCTGTAGACTATGTGCCTACAGATGTTGACCAAAGGATCAGGGATTGTGTTGCAGGCTATGAGTTTTCCCCCGGCAACACTATGATTGCAACACAGGCTACAGTGAAGGGCACAAAATATAAAAAAAACATGCTTGTTGTGACTGGTGAGTGTAAATGGTTACACCATTGGAAAGATTGTTGCGCTCGTCATCCACAACAGCAAATCTGTATATTTTGTAACCGAAAAATGCCTGTCTGTGCCTCTCCATGACATTGGTGTCTATGCTTTCAAGTCACTTCAAGGCTACAGTTGTGTGAACCAGGAAGACCTCCTAGACTATTATCCATTGCAGCTGTACAGCTACTCTGGCATACCTGTAATGATTCTTCATCATTCTTTTCTTTCAGAACTCAGTGATGTCAGTTGTGGAGGAGGTCCGGGAGATCATCACCCGGGCACTGCCAGACCAACTGGAAGGGGAGACTGTCATTATGCGCCTGCTGGACATGGGGTTAAGGACCAGGGAGGAACTTAAATATGTAACAAAGGAAGATCTTGAGGGTCTAATCCCCATATTGCAACTCAGAAAACTTCTGGACATTTTTAAAATGGGTATATATTCATTTCTTTATCGTTGTATACAGTGATGGTCAAAAGTGTTGGCACCCAAGCAAATTTTATCAGGATGCATAGTATCCTGAGTCCATGAAATAATAGGGCTTCAAAAATAAAAATCTACCTGCCTCTATGGGAATTTAACATAGGGGTGCCAATACTTGACCCCTGTATTTTAAAGAAGAACATTTATTTTTTTTAGGATATATTATTCATTCACAAACAAAATTGTTGTCCTTAAAGATTGGATATTTCCTCATTTTTTACTGAAGCCATTAAGATCAACTTCTAAAAAATGATTTTATATTCTTCTTTTCAGTCAGTTTTAGCATGGGTGCCAACACTTTTGACCATCACTATATATATTGTACAGTTATATGAAAGTGTTTGAGCAACTCTGCTACAAATTCTATAAATGTCCATCTTAAGTCCAGCCAATGACAAATAAAGAGGTGAAATGTAAGATGTTACACTTTAAATCAGTTTTTTTTTTACAGTTATTACAGCTAGTCTTGTATAGCACCTGTGATGTGTACACATTTCTGATTATGCTCATTTCTTTCTGGTTGTCTTATATTTTTCAATTTCAGAAGCAGAGTCAGTCACATTAAATGTTGAAGTCCTGCCCATTGAATTCCACCCCATCTCACCACCAGTTGCTCCTTGTGAAAACAGCCAACCTTCTCCCCAGCCTACAAGAAAGCCATGGCCCCAGTCCTTCCAGGTCCCATGAAACCTTATGCCCTCAGAAATTCACACTGGATGGCATCTAATAAGAGACCATCACCAGCTGCACGGCGCCAGATGGTAAGAATAATTGCTGATGAGATGAGGAAGTATGACCCCAATCCAAGTCGTGCAGAGTGTCTAATAGTTTGTCGGAGCATTGTTCATCAATACCCTAAAAGTTTTGCAGATCTTCGTGAAAATGGACAGCTCCTTGATAGTGGTTACACATCTCTTGTGATACAAGTAAAAAATCGACTTGAAAACCTGAACCGAAACGGCACTATCCGACAATACCGCGTAGCTAGCAATGGACAAAAACGAGGTCCTACTGACACGTATGGATGCACACAGTTCCAACCTAGCCTCCCTACAGACGAATCTGAGGAGTCATTGGAGTCTAAACGTCAGCACCTGGAGGGAATCTATACTCACAATGGTATGCATGGTGCTGACAGAGCAGAGGTGAAGCAGCTGATGAACATAACATTCTACCTGCAGCGGTGTCATATAAATGCCTTGCCTCCACCAACCATAGCACATCTAAAAACAAAGTGGCCATACTTGTTCACTCAGAAAGGGTTCATCTCTCACTTCCAACTTCTCACTGATGTCCCTGTTCTTCATACTCTTGAGCTTGCCATGGAGGATTGTGGTAGCATCATTGTGGAAATGTTTAAAGCCAAGCCAACAAATGCAGGAGTCAAAGACATTCTAAATCAGTCTGATGCCGAGCTTCCTTATAAGGTTATCCAGCTGCTTTTTGCTCCCTTTTCGGAGGATATCTCAGCACTAATTCTGCATGCAAATGTAAGTCCCTATGTTTCTCTTCCTATCACATAAACACTTCTCATCAGCGTTTATCGCACACTCACTCACTAACATTCACATACACTCAAACACGATCGGACCACAATCACTCTCACTTTACACACACACACACACACACATTCAGCCTCTCTCACACAACCGCACTCACGTCTTACACATTAGACAATTGGACTTTGTGCGTAGGCCTAGTGTGTGAAGTTTTGCACCCTGTATGCCAACATAGTACAGCAACAAATAGTGCACTCAAGTTGATCTATGCTGTAGGCCTACTTGTAGGGTTAACATCAAATTGAATTCATTGGGGTTACTGCAACTAATTGTGCCTGAACTCAAGTGTCTGTGCATATACCTACAAAACAACATGGACAGTGCTTTGATTTTTGATGAGTTTATGATTAATCAACAACCGTCTGGAACTCATGTTAGATGTGTTCTCCGGTCTAAGTTCTGTTTTTGAGCCACATATACGTGCATTCACCACTTACTTGTACAAAACAATCCTTTTATACCCATTTTATTTCATTCATTCACTTTCACCATTTCTCTTTCACACTCTTGCTCACACAATTTAAAAAACAAGCTTAATTTCAAAATCAAGCACCCTCACTTTTGCACACACATACTCATGTACATACACACATTCTTCACACAAACACATTATCACACCCACCTCAGCACTTTTATTCATTCACCGGACACACACACACACACACACACAAACCTTTCATACTAACCTTGCAGACATCCTTTCATATTCACTCACTCCATTAATTCACTTAAATGCAGGCACACAGACACACACAGAACAGAACACTCAGTGAGAGATTACATTCACTTTCTCACTCACAGAGACACATCATGACAACTTGTTGAGTGCCTTTCGTTTATTTTGCTAAGGGATGTGCTACTGTAGCTGATGTTGAATCTTCCACAAGCCTACCTGTGACTCCTCGACTGATATTACTTGGTATAATTGTTTTCATTCACTAGAGAAATAATGATCAACATATAATATTCAATGAACTTAAAGGCACACCCGCCCATATCTGGGACGCCCCCCCCCCCCCCCCTTCTAGGCAAAGGGGTTTTCAAGTTATAAACTTTTGAATGTCAGTAGACCCTCTTGTTTACAAAAAGTCTCTATGGGAATTTACATAGGGGTCCCAATCAAAACGCATAAACATATTTTTCAAAAATGTATATTCAAAAATCATATTTTTGGTCTTTTTACTTCAATTTTTTTGTGTAACAGGTTGAGAGATGGAGTTAGGACTTAGATTTTTTTATTTGGGGGTATCATATGGATGGTACCTTCATATCTTAGTTAGTTCATAGACATTTGAAATGAGCGGAAAGAAAAAACTCAGTTCCAACCTCTATAACTCTGTGTCCATATGTCACAGAAACATACATATTCCTCTAGAAAAAACTTGAGGGTGTCACCTTTCCAATGGTATGAGGCACATCCCTGAGTCTAAAACTATGTAGGAACTGTCAAGCTTTCAATTTGGGTATGCCGTTGTTTTGAAAAAAAGGAAAAATAGGGGTGTGCCTTAAGAGGTTAAACACTAAATGTTTTTTGTATTGCATTTTGTTTGAACAAAATTCTAAAAGTAATCTGATCATTGTTGACATGTGCATCTATATTTATTTATTTGATTTGACGCATGTATTGCTTTTATCCTGTGTTTCAGGTGAACCACAAGGTAATAACCAAAAGTGGATGGTCAGCGTGGAATCCTCAATAGTTTGTGAAGGGTCCAACCTCGGCACATTTCTGACAGGCCTTGCAACATGTTTCTCCACCTTTTACATCCTCAATCTCCAATATCAAGAGGAGGCAACGTGCACCCTAGAATTTATTCAGAGGTAAGTTCTTGTTTCACTTTCAAACTGGAATTTATGTGTGTTGGGAGGGGTCTTATCTTTTATATTTTAACGAGGGTTGTATGAAGTAGAAGTATTGTGTTGTAGTAGCATCCTGCATCCTGCATAGTACTGCCTGTAACTACATAGTACTGCATAGTACGATGCAGCAATACTTCTACTTCATACAACCCTCGTTAAAATATAAAAGATAAGATAAGGGGGGGGAAAAGGTGTGAAAGTGTGTTAACATTACAAATTCACTTCCAATTGATTCCAACTTAGTCTCAACTGCCTTCCATTATGCTGTACATCTTTATAGGGGTCTTGTGGGAATCAGTCCTGAGAGGGGGACAAAGGCGAAAGGTAAAAAACGAAGAACTGCCCCTCCTCAGGTCTCAACCTTGATTCGTAAATTCATGGATTTCCGATATGCCCTCGTCTGAAAATGGTGAGTATTTTACACATACTTTACAGTAGTTGAAATGTGTCCAGATGCTATCTTTACATACTTGTTGTAAAATGGTTTAAGGCATTGCTAATTAATAATGGTTTGTACACATAATATTGACACTTTGGGCACAATTTTGCCTGACTTGAATCCTAGTATACCCTATCAGTCCTAGTAAGGTACTCTCTCTTGCGCTCTCTCTCTCTTTTTTTTTTCTCTCGCTCTCTCTTAAATTCAAATTGGCTTCATTGGCATGAAAAAAACAAGAGTAATGGTAAAAAAAAAAAAGTATACTAATTGCACTCTCTTTCTGTCTCCTTCTTCTTCCTCTCTCTCTCCCTCTCTCCCTCCCTCATTCAGCCAGATGCCTCCAAGTTCTCTGCGTTCTGAGTTGCGGCATCATGCATCTATGCATCTTTCCTGTCTGGTGGTGGGATGTTCATTCTCAGCGTTGTGAGTATTCCTCGACCTCTCAATTTCAACCCACACACAGCCTCTAACATGTTACTAATGGCCACAATGGGTACTTCTTTCATATGGGAAAAATGCAAAAGAACTAAACCATGTAGGAGGCTCAAATTTTACATGCTGGTACATAAGTAGGAATAGTATGTAGCAAAATCGTCACGTTTGGTCTGGATGATCCTGGATGGTCATAGCTGTCCCTCAAAGTTGATCAAGTTTTTGGCTGGGTTCTGTTTAGGCCTTCAGAAGACATATTTCTACTCAACATAGGCTCTTAATTTATGTTCCTTATTGAGATAAGTAGAAACACTCTTTGTGGGAATATACAAAGATTTTATATATTTTTTTGCTAATTTTTTATTTATTTTATTATGATCCCTTCTTTCAAAAAACACCAATTTGACCTGTCTTATGCTAATCTTTTTTTTTTTATTATTTCCCACCCTGAACATGGACAAAATGCACCATTGAGATGTAGATCTAGGTCACCATCTGAGGAATTTGTTTTCTGCTCATTGCTTTTTGCGAGAGTGTGTCTACTTATCTCAATAAAGAAAATAAATTAAGAGCCTATGTTGAGTACATTTATGTCTTCTGAAGGCCTAAACAGAGCCCAGCCAAAAACTCGATTAGAATTTTGATCAACTTTGAGGGACAGCTATGACCATGCTGGATCATCCAGACCAAACATGACGATTTTGCTAAGTTCATATGGGGGTCAAGGCAGGTGACCCAGTACTTTTGGCAATATAGTGTATGATGCATTGGGGTTGAATTGAATGTATTTGTGAATGTTTGTATTGTGTTTGGTTTGTATGAGGTGCGTAATGATTTTACGAGTCAAGGAATGAGTCAATAAATGGTGGTTGAATCTTGCCTCTCTCTCTCTCTCTCTCATGCAGAAAAAAGGCCCAGAAGACAGAATATTAATGATTTCCCCTATTTTAAGTGATTGTTGGTTTAAAAATTGATTAGTGTAAATGTCTGTGTTGTGTAAATGTGATTATATAATGTTGTCTTCAAAATGAAATAAAGTCAATGTTTAAGTATGCTTTGTCTACTCTTACTGGCATATGCTTTAGCTATATAGGAATTTTCATTCAAATGTTCTGCTTTGGCGCCATTGTGTTTTAAAGAGCTAAGGAATTTGACCATTATTTTCTGTAATGGAAGGTTGGTGTCTCTAAAACCAATATTGTGAAATAGTCTAATGTGGCTAGTTATAACCAACTGTTATTTTTCAAGGGTACAATAGTAAAGACACCTTTAAAATGCTGATTTGAGAGTGGATGAACTCAATAATATGGCACATGTTTCCTGTAATTTTAACAAACTAAACGAGAACGACTGAAAATTAAGGATAAAATTATATTATATACTTAACAGGAATTTAATGTTATGATAGTCTGCCGTTAATCAACGGGAAGGTCCTGGAAATCCTGTCAGTTGTTTCCTGTTAGATTACAGTAAGTTCATGTTGTTATTTTACATTAACTTAGTGTTAAACCAGTGCACCGTTAAATAACAGGAACTTCCTGGAAACTCTGCTGCCAGTTGATTCCCGTTTTTTTACGGATAATTTTTTTTACAGTGTGTTGTACAGCCACGAAACGGAATGATGCACAAACAAAATGCTGTGTTCTGGTGCCGGGGTTTCAGGGTTGTGCAGATGAAGTGATTTTTTATTATTGTGCATCAATTACATTACGCTATGCCTATTGAATTGCTTGGTAGGCTGCTATACATGATTTAGTATATAGTCAATGTTTAGCCTAATATATTTTTTTTCTGAACGCCATAGTTTTTGTTAACGTTTTCTGTGTTGTCTGCGTTGCTTAATGTTAACGATAACCTGCCGGAATTCTGAACAATAACATCATTTAAATTTAAATATTAGATAGGCTAGTAATAGTTTAATTAATAACCAGGCCTGGCTATTAATTAAATCTGGTCATAGATTTAAGAGATTCAAGAGAATATGGTATTTGTATTATGGTCCAAATCAGTAACATCATGCACAGCAGTTCTTCCACACTGTCGACTTCCATGCTGCTTGAAAGTTATTAAGAGTATTCGGCCACGTTCACTCCCATAATTTTTAAATCCACTATTTCATCTAGTCCGCGAATAAACAGTAAGACAACCCCCTTTTTTAGAACAAAAATGTTGTTGACAAATTCTAAAATTTACCAGCAGATGTCACCATTTCCTTGGCCTCTGTGGGAATAGAGTTTGCAAGTAACCCGGAAGCGAATTAGCGAAACGTAGGATGGCAGGGGAAGGTCAGAGCCCATCTACGGGGAGCCGCTCCACTCTCTATTTACTCCATTGTACCGGATTTTGCCTGCAATCTTTTGAAATTCCACTAGTTTTGCTGTTGTGAAAAATGAATTGTGGTCTATGGAGCTAAGCGGCTAAAACTCATTGTTGTCACAGTTGACAACTTTATTTCTTAATATACGTTATGGTAGTAGCTACCTGAGTATAGATTTTTCCACTAGAAATGAAATTAAAAGTCACTCATGTCCTTTCTGCTTTTCATAGGATGGGCCGCTTTCCATGTAACATGCTAGCATATAGCTCATGAATGCTGGTTGGTCAGCGAGAAATCACGACCGATTACTACCGCCATGAAGCTGAACCAGGCACCAGCTACCGACTGTCACAGAAGGCAGAAAGTAGCGATTGCCGTAAAGTGGTTCGCTTTTGTGTCATATGACATGTAAACTTTAAAAAAATTTTAAACTTTAAAACATATTAAAAATTGGATTGGTCAACTGATTGTTAAGTCAAGTTATTCTGCATCGCATGTATTAATGCAATTTTAGGAGAAAAAGTTATATAAAGAGAAATGTGGTATTGGGGGGTGCCGCTCCATTGCCACCCATTCATTCATCACTTGCTCGGGAGCTCACGATCAATCACGATAAGTCGATTGACGAACAGATAGAACAGGGGAACAGGTTCAAAATTATATTCTGTTGAAGTGCTTGGATTTCATCTGAAAATATATGGTGACATGAGCACTAAAGTACCAACAAATGATGAAACTTAAAAGAGTTGACCAAAGACATTTATAAAGTTGTAGCTCGTCAATCGACTTATCGTGATTTAATTTCAAGATGGCGGTGACCGGGAAATTCTGAGAAGGTACTATTGTTATAAACTGTCTTTTTAATAAAGTACCTATACACTTTCAAAATTCTCATTGTCTCGTTTTAAATGTCAGGGCCCTCAGAAGTCTACCAATTAAGTGTGGAGTTGCTTTGAACCTTGTTAATGGTGTAAAAATAGCGATTTAGCTGCATAGGCAAAGTGATGCCCTATAGCCAGCAGTGTAAGGTTAATGAAAGCTTCGGCTACAAACGGTTTAATGCGGAATGCTGGGGGTGAACGGAGGTGGACATTGGATATATGTTTGTACTCGGTAACATCTTTCAGTACAGTCCAGGTCCAAATCACACCGGCCTTCTCCTTTAAATGGTGACATAGACAATAGCCTAATGCTTATATTTAATAACTTATTTTTATTGAATCATTTTCATTTAATAAATAATTCAGAGAACAAGAGTGTATTATCTAATCATTTATTTATATAATTCTAAAGTAAATAGGTGAACAGAGATTCTGACGTTCGGTCACTTGTGAACTCATTTCCCCCCCACTAAAACATTACAGCTGTTGTGCCTTAACGGGCATATGAACAATGTTATTTGATAACATAGCCGAACGAAGATAATAGTAGTTAAATTACGATAAAATATGAACAATCTCCTTTGGAAGGTTGAAGTTGTAATCTGAATTGTCCTTTTGTAGCTCAAATCTTCCTTCTGGCCCGCATGGATCTGAATCTGAAACTCGCTTGCGCATAAACGTGTCAATGGAGACTGCCGCAGAGGCCATTGTCATAAAATTTTGCGTCTTTGCCTCCAAACAACTTCTCATGGCGGTTTTACAGTTATTCTGAAGGCTGAACCGCGCTCAGCTGCGACACTGGATACTGGAATAACCAGCGCCACTTCAGCCAAAACTATGAAGTTGGGAAACATTTCTAGGGCCCTATGAAATCCGTTTTATTTTTTCAAATAAGGGAACCCGGGGATTACAATCGCAAGTACAGGCATGCAGCATACCGCCGCTATATTTTTGGCAACATGGGTCCAGCGCAACAGGAGAGATACATTTCCTGATCCTCATGGACAATACGTGGGTTATGTTCCAAGTGTCTGAGTAGAAAAGATAGATTTTTGTATATAGTTTCTACATTTATCTAGTCTAGTCTGAATATTTATTTAGCACAGTTTTAGTATTATTATTGTGACATAATAAACATGTTTTATTCATTTTTTTTGTATAGTGCTTTATATACAAGACTCAAATTATACAAATGTCTCATTTAATTAGATTAGATTCAACTTGGCAAACATAAATAGAGTATATATATAGAGTACCAAATAAATAGAGTACCAAAATGCAATGTGAGAGCAGCAGTGTGCGGTTATGTGCAAATGAGAGCAGTTGAAGAAGGTAGATAATTTAGTGATATGTAGAGTGTTCACTGTATATATTTCAGCTTCAATGTGTTATAGTAATACAGATAGGTAAAGTATCTAGCTGTAGAAAAAACAATATGAATAAATACAATGTGTACAGATGGATAAATATATGTAGTCACAAGATATAAATATGAGAGTTATGTTTTTTCTGGTTATGGTTAAGTAAGAGACCTTGGCCAATTCAACGGCTCAAGGAGCTAACCAAACTGCCTGAGGTCAGTGGTGCAGAATAGTGGGAGGCAGTGATGACCCTCAGCAAGGTGGCATATTCAGTAGAGTTGGTTGGACACCATGCAGGAGGTTAGTGGCACAGGGTCAAGCCGTGGAAGACATGGATGACTCTCAGCTGGGTGGCATATTCCGTAGAGTTGGTTGGACGCCATCCAGGAGGTAAGTGGTGCAGGATCAGGCAGTGGAAGGCAGGGATGTCAACTGGGTGGTAATGACATGGAAATGCAGAAGGAGAGGAGTTAAAACAGTCTACATCAGAATTCATGATTGTGTGTTATGTTGCATGTGATGTTCTGGTGAATAAAAACTTGTCATGCTTATTACAATAGAAACACAGAACCCTAAAACCAAGGGTGGAAACAAGTTATTCTCTTTATATAAATAATGCCAAAGCATCAGTTAATTGAAAAGTAATATTGGAAAACTGTACCATTTGTATTGCTGCTGATGCACATGAGGCATGACCATTATTCTTTATCAGCAGCCGCATCAAAAGATGACCCTACAGAAGGATTCGATTAGATATGTATGGATGGCATGTCGTGTAAAATCTACTTTTTAATTCCACTGAAACTAAAACAAAGGAGACAAACCGTATCCATGCAATAAATAACCTGCCTGTCTGTCCCACTTGAAATGCTGGATAAGGACGGGGCAGCTATTACACCAGGTTCCCTTGTTTTGGCCTTCTTGGGAGTTGATGATGTTGCTGCAAGCCTTCTCTCATAGCTGGACACACCAAGGCAGTGAATATAATTGTTATATTTAGTGGTCATCAAGCTGGAGTGCGAGTGGTACTCATAAATACATCTTACCAGCATAAACAAATAGTTTAATCAAGCTGCCTATGCTGCAAGGGCTAGCCTACATTAGCTGTGTTTTTTATGACATAGCCTACTGTATACCTGTATGATCTGGTATGTGCCATTGCAAACTTTCAATAACGTTAAACGAATGTAAGAGTCAAATTCTCTAAGCACAAATGACACTTCCCACCTCATGTAGCAAGCAGTAGAGCAGAAACGCCATTTAGAGCAAAGAAAGCATCTCATACGGTAATAGGTGCGATAAAGTTGGTTTTAGATTGGCAGGGTTCTTGCAGGTTTCAGTTAGTTAAATTTAAGACCTTTTTAAGACCTTTTTAGACCATTATGTTAAAAATTAAGACCAACACAACACATTGATCGAAACATTCATATGATCCCAGATATTCTCAAAACATTTCATTTTTATTGATGAGCAAGCTGGTGTTTATCAGCTTTGACATGGGACTCCAGTGCCTTTACGTCCAATGACGCTAACTGTTGATTCTTCTTGTATATTTTGCAGCGAGCTTCATGTTTATTGCCGGGGACAGCTTGTAACCAGCTGCAAAACTCGCTGTGATCCAGCCAGGTCTCGTTAAATATACACTTGCCTTCTTATCAACTGTCTCTGAAAACTCTCTAATTTTTTAGGTGAACAATGCTTAAATGAACGGAGGAAATAATTTTAAGACTTGGGTCAATTAAATTTAAGACCTAGACCTTAGTTTTTTAGACTTTTTAAGGCCTTAAATTTCACTTTTTGAATTTTAGATTTTTTAAGACCCTGCGGGAACCCTGGATTGGATATTCGGCAGACATTCACAAGTCGATTTACAAACATTAACATTTGGAAAATAGGCCTACATGGCAGTCCGGGTTCTTCGTGTTTCTTATGGTCATGAATTCATGTCATTATTAAAACCATTCACACCACTTCTAACTTTCAGCTTTGTGAAGAGGATTCCAGTCTTCCATTCTTAATAACGCTATAACGAAAAACTTTACAGACCTGCTGAAAGCTTTCTAACATGCCTATAGCAGTGTAGTACCTTTCACAGCAGTTCATTTTTCTAAATAAAAGTTGTCTTGGTTATTACACTGTAATTCATTCAGGTTTTATGTAGATACCATCGAATGACTTAAACCATCTTTTTTCTCTCGTAGAGCACATCATATCTTACATCTTCTTTTATTTAACTATCATTCCATTTGTCAATTTAAGGCAACATGCAACTTTTCTTTTGTAATAACATGCAAACTAAAAACATTAGAGACAAACTTTAAACTCAGTGAAGAACTTATAGATGTATACTACTTTTCACAGCAGTTCATTTTCAAATACAAGTCCACCTTACTTGTGTAGTTTGGATCACTTTGCAATCTTTAGATTGCAATAACGCGCTAACGAAAAAGATTAGAGACACGCCACTATCTTTATTAAGCATCTATAGTGAAGCACTACCTTTCACAGCAGTTCATTTTCAAAATAAAAGTCTTCTTGGTTTTTGCACATAGTGGGCCTATATGAATAAGGCAATAATTCATCTATAGAGGGAAGTACAGACAAAAACATTCAAGCCATTCAGTCTCTCTTGAAGAACTCTTCATGTCTCATTTGTTTTTTGGTTTCCCTATTACATCATTCGTTAGTTTGGACACTTTGCAATCTTTCAATTGTAATAACAAACTAACGATAAATGAAGCAGATACGCCACAAACTTTATCAAGCACCTATAGTCAAGCAGTACCTTTCACAGCAGTTTATTTTTCAAAATAAAAGTATTTTTATTTATTACATATGGTGGGTCTATATGAACAAGGCAATATTTCAGCTTTAGAGGCAGGTGCAATGAAATAAGTCATGCCGGTTAGTCTGTCTGGAAGAGCTCTTTATGTCACATTTATATTTTTGGTTTCTTTTACATCTTTCTTTAGTTTGGGCACTTTGCAGTCTTTCAGTTGTAATTACGAGCCAATGGAAAATAATGCAAACATGACGCAAACTTTTTCAAGCACCTATAATCAAGCTGTACCTTTCACAGCCATTCATTTTTAAAAATAAAAGTCTTCTTGGTTATTACATAAGGTGGGTCTGTATGAACATGGCAATAATTCCGCTTTGGAGGCAGGTGCAGTGAAATAAGTCTCGTCATTCAGTCCCTCTGGAAGGGCTCTTCATGTCACATTCTTTTATTGATTTATCTATTACATACTTGTGTATTTTGGGTCAATTTGCAATCTTTCAATTGTGATAACACACTAACGATAAATAGTGCAGACATGCTGCTAACTTTATCAAGCACCTATAGCCATGCAGAACCTTTCACAGCATTCCATTTTTCAAAATAAAAGACTTCTTTGTTATTACATATGGTGGGTCTATATGAACACGGTTAACTTCACAACTTCCTAGGAGCTCCAGTTCCTCTGCCTCTTACTTAATTCACCTATTCACCAAAAGATTACTGAAGGCAGAGCAATATCTAAACTTACCCTTCCATTTATAACACTACTGTTTATTGTCAATATGATAATTAAAACATAGCTGAATTATTGCGTTCATATCAACACATCCTATGTAGTAACCCAAAAAACTTTTATGTTGAAAAATGAAATGCTGTGAAAGGTTCTGCATGGCTATAGGTGCTTGATAAAGTTAGCAGCACATCTGTACCATTTATCATTAGCACATTATTAAAATTGAAAGATTGCAAAGTGACCCAAAATACACAAATATGTAATAGATCCAATAAAAGAATGTGACATGAACAGCCCTTCCAGAGGGACTAAATGGTGTGACTTATTTCACTGCACTTGCCGCTAAAGCTGAATTTGCCCTATTCATAGGCCCACTATGTGTAATAAATAAAAATACTTTTATTTTGAAAAATAAACTGCTGTGAAAGGTACTGCTTATAGGTGCTTGATAAAGTTTGTGGCGTATCCACCATTTATCGTTAGTTTGTTATCACAATTGAAAGATTGCAAAGTGTCCAAACTAACGAATGATGTAATAGAGAAACCAAAAAATAAATGAGACATGAAGAGTTCTTCAAGAGAGACTGAATGGCTTGATTGTTTTTGTCTGTACTTCCCTCTATAGCTGAATTATTGCCTTATTCATATAGGCCCACTATGTGTAATAACCAAGAAGACAAGAATTTTGACAAATAAACTGCTGTGAAAGGTATTTAAAGGTAGGTGCTTAATAAAGATACTAGTGTGTTTCTTATCTTTTTCGTTAGCGCGTTACTGCAATCAAAAGTTTGCAAAGTGATCCAAACTACACAATTAAAGTGGACTTGTATTTGAAAATGAACTGCTGTGAAAAGCAGTATACATCTATAAGTTCACAAGGCCTTCGAATTAATGCTAAAAGACTGTGTAGGCTATCACACAATAACTGGACACATTCGTTTTGAGATGATTTTTATTGTGTTGCTTACCAGCGTTTGGCCAATATGAGAAATCAAAAACCCGCCCATTTAGATCCCAAGAGGCAGGTCCATAGACTGTTTAGGCCAGGGCCTTATAAATATTCAGCGAAACTACGCAAATATCACCAGTCAACGTGAACACCAACTAACCCGGAACACCGACGTGTACTTTTTACCAGTTACCAATTACAATGTCTTGGCTAAGGGACCCAAACATGGGAAGTAACGTTAGGCTATGGATCTACTCAGCCTTGCAGGATACATCACATCGCTATCGTTGTACATGCTTACTACGCTTTGAAGATATTAAAAGCATGCTTACTGAATTTTGAGGAAGAAAAATAAGTAGTTTGAATTAGCCTACCTGTACAGAATAAAGAAGGCCAAATCGACATTTCGTTTGAAGTTCTTTTCATTCATTAGCTCCTTCCATTTGGGTTTTTGCGTTTCGCCGACTTCTCTCTGTGTTGCTCCCATTTTCTTGCCAACGGGTTGTTTTCATCAAGAATCCATCTCTTCAAACATGTCTCTGTAAACTCTGCTCAATGCCATTCTGAGCGGAAGCCAAAGACAGTCTATGGCAGAAACGCGAAAGGCGGAGCTGAATATAGACTGATGTCCCAGCATGTAGTTTTGAAGATGGCGGCGCAAAATATTTCATAAAATCAACCTGATTTCATGTATATATCAATGGAAATTACCAAGTTTACCAGAACACTACAATTTATTGATGGAGGTAATTACTAATGTTTTAGATTATATTTTTAAAATATAAAAATATATTTTAAATAAAAGACAAACATAAATCTTAAACATAGAGGCTTTAATAAGTGTCTGATTTAAGCAAAAAAAATACAATTTTAATCAATATTTAGCTTTAAAAGTCAATGACAAACACAACCACACATATGAAATGAACAGTTTCATTTTATCACATACAGAAATATATGTTACAGCCACTGTTAACTCAAAAGTAGATATCCAGAAATAGTTTTGGGGAAAAAAGTCCATTACAACTTTTTTCATTATACAGCTCAACTTCATTTACTTAATAGGCTACAACTTAACAGCATTTGCAGAAAAGTTGTTGGCCAATAATTGTTTGGATATAGCTCTGCCTGAAATCTGGCAGTCAATCGCAAAGATTCTAGAGCGCGCCGCTCTAAAATCTTTGGTTAATCGCGTATTTGGTAACTTTTTAGAAGCTGCTGGTTTTTGAGCAGAGGCTCCAAAAGCTACAGCCCAACAGGAGTGGTGCCGAGGCCGGTGGGCATAAACCCTGGCGTTCCGCCACTGCTGACAGCTTAATCTGAAACTGAAATGTAAATGATTATGGCCTTACTTTAAAACAGATGGCAAGGCGCTCACTGGTTCCGATTGGCTCACGAGCCACTGTGCACCTGGTGATTCGTGGACCCACTCGCGTCAAAAGCTGGTTAAGCTCTGCCCGGTTCAGCCGAAAATACTGCTGAAAAAGGCCGTCATCTAACCGGAGCTCCTGCACCAAACGGTGGTTCTCCCCAAACAAGTTCCGTGACCGGTGGATAGGGTGCACCCAAAACTCGGCGTTTTCTCAGACGGTACAGAAAGTAAATAGCAACAAGAAATGCAACAATCTTTAAATGGACACATATGATTTCATGTGCATCTTACAAAATGGAACGCAAAACAAGCGGGAGATAAAAGTATTGGTTAAATGGTAGGCATTAGAGCGAAAAGAAAGCAGGAGACAAATGCTTTGGTTATTATAATCGTTTTTAATAAAGACACAGGTAATGAAGTACATTGGTTGGATAATGTAAAATGTTTTACATGCATGTGAATGAAAAAATATTTTATAGAAATAGTGTCGCTGGCTGACATCTTGTGTGAATCGGCCAGAGACGCCAACACAAACAAAATTTGAACGTCCTTAACATGATACGTCACACAGCGAAAGTACCCACCCCCGACACGACCATTGAAAGTGGGATCCTACGCTCCGCTTGCATAAAAAAACACTGTAAGAAAAGGAAAGGATAGGACTCCCAGATTATTGCACTTTTGATTTACAATCCCAATTGATCTCTCGAAAACCACAATAACATTTGGACTTTGTCGACGATATGCAAATAAAACATGCAAATTAGCTGTCTAGCTCCATAGACGTCCATTGATTTTGAGCTCGCCCATGATCGCCCCCTTGGTAAACTTCAGCTAAAGTCAAAGTGAATGGGGTTAATAGAGAGTGGCGGGGCTCTCAGTAAACGGGCTCTATCTAGAATAACTGCAAAGTCACGTAACCCCATTCATTCTCTATGGAAGACCCAGGCCTTGAGCCCCGCCCGCAAACTCGCTTACCCCCCGAAACGTCATAGGCGTGTTGCCTCCAGTGTTCTATAGCTTAGTGGGAAGGTCACACCTTTCTCGCCTCTGGCTAGAACGGCTGTCCTCCAATTGCCTTTCTCATTTGGTCAACGCTCGCTTTCGCCTAGAGCTGAACAACGATTTCGGAGCTGAGGTAGATGTTTTACACAGAGCCGTCAGTTTAATAACTGCTTTTATACCAGGGTTCCCATGGGTCCTTGAAATCCTTGAAAGTTTGTGATTTTGAAAAAATAAGTTCAAGGCCCTGGAAAGTTTTTGAAAATAGGCATAAAAAGACACCGTCCTTGAAAGTTTTTGAATATTTTGGGTGGTTTGGCAGTTTTGCATCAATTTTACATGTCATTATTTTGCCACCTCTAGTTCTTTTAAAATTACATAAATTCTGCTGGTGCTACACTGACTTTTAATTTCAATCAAGTTTGTTTGTTCAACAGATTTTATTGGCATTCATTGGTTTATTTGGTATTTCATTATTGTATTTCCTGTTCACATGGCTACAGGAAATCTGTTTACGAGAGCCTATAAGTTAGACAAGATCTAAAAATATTTCACAGTGTACAGCTGTAGACTGTTGACTGCAGGTTATTGATTCAATTGGTGCATGATGAAATTGATGGATGATTGAAAAGCTCTGCATTCATATATCTGTCTGATCAAACGTCCACAGACTGCTTACACTATAGTATCATTACCACTATATAAAAATAGCAGGGTGCAGCTGCTTGGTCGGGGTTGTGATAAACTCCCCCATCCATTGTCCTGGCCCCCCTTTGCCGTAGCGCTTGAAGTTGTGTGGGGCTGGTAATGCATCAACCAGGATTCAAACCGCCAACACTCTCCACCAAAGCCTGTGCTCTCACCAGGTGAGCCACCAAACCACCACAATTGTTAATTTCTCGGAAATTGTCTCCTACGGACTTTCCCCTAAAGTTGGCAGCTAAAGCAGAAACATTTCCGGAAAGGTACTGGCTCGTTAAAATTCATTCTGGACTCTCTATCCGACCACATGAAGACCTCGGGATACCCTCTATTCTCTACCACATAAGTGTAATGTTGTTTGGAACTGTAGAAGAGGTATAAAAATTGTGTTTTGTAGCGGCGGAAATGATATGCCCTGGTCACTTCCAGGCTAACGAGTTTTGGCTCAAAACGGTAAAATATAACTTTCTCTGATTTTGATGTCAACTCAACGTATGTACTCCCAATCATCCGTAAATTGATCTAAAGTGTATTTTCCTCCGGATAATTCCTTTAAATGACTGGGCTCACAACGTAACAATTATTCTTACAGGAAAATGTACAACAAATAATATTTAGATTCAAATTTGTGGCAAATAAAGGTTCTGTTAACTATTCTTATTTATCTACTTCTGTAAGCTGTATATAACATTTTAACATGTCAACCTACCTTTACCATCCATCATCATTATCCATGTGTGTTGAGCCAACCTTTTATATTATTTTATATTATTTTATATATATATAATATTTTATATTAAAGTTTATATCCACTCAATCTATTAGTCTAGACGGTGACAATCTGTCAACATATTTAACTACTTGTGACAATTTTACTATTTGTGACATGTTTAACTGGCATGGAAATGACTGTTGAAACATCTTATCTTGAAAAAGTGTAGCTCCATCAATGTGCTCCATTGAATTACATTGCGTGTCGCTTAGCTTATGCTTACTTCCTGGAACTTTTGAGGAGCTCCGTACGCCGCCATTGCGTTCAAACTCCGTTACCATTGCCGTGAATGGAGTTGTCACCACTCTCCCACTAAAGGCACTCTAATTGTATCTTCAGTAATGGCACTGTCCAAAGGTGCAAGTTAACATTAACTTTAGACAAGCAACGTTAGCTCGCAATATCGATAGCTAGCTAAGATATGACGGTTACAAAAGCAACGTAAGCTTTATCGATAGCTAGCTAAGATATGACGGCTAGCTCACCTACCTACCATACAAGGATATTTTGTCATTTAGGTAGAGATGCTTGTGTAAAATGCGAAATGTGGTGGTTAAGGGTCACTTTTTTCACTTATTCACATTCTCTTCTATAGAAACAAACTATCTTTCCTGTGAGAGAGTGTCATTAGTCAAATTCAAGGTAAGTAATTAACCAGATTGGTTCGTTAACGCTTGTTTAACGCTTATTACTACCAGTAATGGTAGGCTACTGTAATTATTGTGTACTAGAAATTGATGTGTGTTATAAAAATTTTGGGGTGCTAGTAATTGTGTGTGTGTGTATACAGCCATGAATGCCAAATGTCACTGGTGCCATATTTGTGCAAAGGAGCACTTGGAGAGTTTTTCATGTTAGCATTTAACTCCTTCCGGTTCCTACGGTAGTGTTAATTTTGCAGCCCCGTCTCAAATAACGTGTGAGCAATGTACAGCTATGAATGCTATATGTCACTGGTGCCATATTTGTGCAAAGGATCACTTGGAGAGTTTTTCATGTTAGCATTTAACGCCTTCTGGTTCCAAAGGTGGGAGCCCCTATGGGAAATCTAATGTACATTTTTCAGCCCTGTCTCAAATAACGTGAGCAAAAGCTCTTGAATCAACAAGAAACAACATGTTTTTGTCCTGGCTGTTCCCACAATTCAGAGAGGAACTCATATAGTTTTTACAGAAATAATGGTATTCCTCCACATGCCCAAATACATAGTGATTTTCACCCCTGACAACAATCTTATGGTCATCCTTAAAAAAAGCCATTACTGCATTAAGTACAATTGGCACTTTTGAATGAAAAGTTTCCATTGTGTAAAAGTTAGCTAGGTGGCAAGCGTTTGTGGCACGACATTGTTTCAAATGACGTGAAAGGCAAGAGACAACTCCATGTAGTTCTTAAATTTTTGCTGTTAGCAGAGGGATAGCAACAGTCATTTATCATTGTTACAATGCATCTAAAAAATGCTACTCATTGTATTGTAGAGAAACGAATGTCAAGTCCGCAACCTAGCCAGAGTTGAGCAACGTAATTGAACGTTAAGTTAGCAAAACAATTAAACATGGACTTACCATCAAGAAATGCAAGGGCATCATCTTTTTGCCTTTTTTTATTATTATTATTTTCAGCTCCAGATTCATCATCTTTTTGCCTTTTATTATTATTATTATTTTCAGCTCCAGATTCATGCTGTAATAGTACTTACTTACTATTAGTTAATTTCAAGTATACAAATAATATACAAATATTGGTCTATTTACACTTTAACTTTTGCCATTTGAGCTCTCAAAATAATGTGTTTTGCAACTGCAAGGCAGTTTCACATCATTTGCTCTTTCCCAAAGAAAATAAATGTGAATAAAAGTGGCTTCCAAAGCAATGGAACAAATGAATAGACATGACAGGAATAGGAATTAGTCTCAGTCTCATCTCTCATGACTTCTTCTGCACTTGATTGTGCACGCTCATTTACAATTCAGACAAATCAATGAGCCCTGGCCTGTAGACCTTTGCTATGAACAAACTGCTGAACAATCAATAAACTGCTGTCCCAAGTCTCGCTCAAATAGCACAAGCTCACAAGATCACTGTGCGCATGCAATCAACTAAACTAACCTAAACTTGTGCATTATGCTAATAGTTAGCTTAGAGTTAGCTGCTTTTTAACCCCATCTAGGCTAGGTTTTGCACACTTTAATACTGTTTGGGTCAACCTGGAAGCCGGCGACTTTTGACACTTTAAAACAAAACGAGATGTTGAATTTTGCATAAAATGCTCTCAATATACTATATAGTCCTTATCTTGTTCCAAATAAACTCAATACAAGTGATTTTATGACAATCAGCAATGGATTTATTACTCTGAATATTCTGGAAGAGCCTTTGAGATAGTGTATATTATCACACATGGGATTGGGCTTCTGAAGAGGGGAGCCCTGAAGGGTTGTCGTCTGTATCACAGCTGCCGTTTAAAGATGATCTGATCTGTGAGGTCAACATAGACACAGTGATACATCAATTTGAATGTCTGTGAATATAAATGAGGCAGGACTCCATTTCTCAACTGCAAATGATCAAAATGCGTCTCTTAGTGTAATTACTTGGGTTTTTACACATCAATTAGCAATACAATTAGGCACTGATGTGATTAATTGCACGGTTAAGGAATCGAGGAGCAACTGATCTCCCTAATAATGAACTGTCAGATTGTAGGGATTGCCCCCCTGCTGATAGAAGACAGGCCAAGGTTATCTTACAACTCCTGCTACAACATTGTTTTGTTATGCTTAATATGGAGCTGCAGAGTACAGTCATTTTTTCATCCCCAGAAGTCTGTTTATCTGCAGTGGGCCAAAAGCTTTTGTACGTGTAGGTGTCTGTGACATTTGGGAGAAAGTAAGTAAAAAAAACTAGCTTCAGCCACTTCACTAAACCTCTCTGGTCTTATCCTTTAGTTTCACAGAGAAAGCTTCTTCTACATAGAAAGCTTTACACATAAAATCTAGAGTGCTTTTGTTCTAAAAAAAATCTTCAACATTTTTAGCAAATGCTTTTCCTTTTTTCCCCATCCTCTTTACCAGACTCAAAAATAGATGTCCACAATTTGTTCAGTTGATTATGTAGTAAGTGTTAGAGGCCTGGTCATCAAGTTGGCAGTCATTTGCAAAATGTATATGCTATTTACAGGATATGGTGATCTGTGTTATTGACTCACTGTCTCTCTTATTGGCATACTCTCATGACTTCTTGGTATTTTCTTCAAATATGCTATTGTGTGCTTCATTGTAAGGCTACAGGCATGAAAAGAGGTCTGTGACTCACTAACATTTGCGTTTCATCAGGCTTAGGCAGGCTGACTAGAGCTCTCTGCCCAGGAAGACATGCGATAAAAAGCTATCAGCTAGCTTGTTTTTCAGCAACTCTTAAAAATTATGAGAATAGAACATGGGTTACGGAAAGATTGAAATTATTTGGAAAGATTGATTCCTGATTTAGGTTGATTTCCTGATTTAGAAGCTATTTGACCAACAGAGTAAGACAAATGAACTGCCAAACAAAATAGTGACATTCTGTTTTTTTTTTTTAGTTATTTAGCTCAGCCAAATTTAAATAACCCTTCCACTTGAATTTAACATTAAATAAACTGCAGTGAATTTACAGTGTCTCTGTAATTTTTGATCATGTCAAAAATAACCCAATTAATTGTCTTGCTTATTACATTATTCCTCTACGAGTTCCCACTTACAGCGTTCAGGGCTACTTGAGGGACGTTTGGAGTACAGGTACTCATTTGGTGCCTGAAATGGCCCAGGAAGTTGTGAAAAGTTACTTAAAAGTTCTGAACAGCCCAATTGTTTTGCCGCAAAGTATACTGAAAGAGGAGTGCAATATTGTGCTCTTGCTAATCTCAATAAAGTTATGCATAACTGTTTACACTTGTAACTCATTATTATTATTATTGGTCTTGAGAAATTGGACAAAGTGAAGCATTGTAATCAAGTTGTAAAGGCTCATGAGACAACATTATGTACCCTGTAAGGATACCCTGTAAGTACAGTAATGGGAATATATAGGCTAACAAATGGCATTAGTTTTAAGACAGCATGAATGCATTATAACTCTATAAATGGGTTTATAAATGCTTTATGAATATAGAAAGTGTATTACAGTAATGAATTAATCAAGCCAGTGTTACACACATGCATTTACTCTTCTACTCGGTATTCGGTTCGAGTTTTCACCTTACGAACCAGGTGGCCATCTCTATTGAAGTACGAGAGAAGGAGCCAACAACTGAAATACTGACTTAAAAAAAACCATTTCATTTTATCTATTGGCTCTCCATAGAGGGTTGATATTTTGATACGTCAGAACAATAGGCAGTTAACTGCAGCTCATTCATGGCACAGCACCACTGGCAGTGGTAGCTGTCAGTCAGAATTGTGGTAAGTTCTCTGCAGGTTGCCAGGTGTGGACAAGCTTTGAAACAACTTGGCATCCACTGCTTCATATCACTGCTGAAGCTCGGGTTGGAGAGAGCTCCCTGACCAGATGCTGGAAGGGTACCTTGAATTCCTGCAATAATCTCTACTCTGTCAAGACTAAATTTGGCATAGTACCTTGAACCTTGATAGCTAACCTCTTCAGATCACCACAGAGGCTCTGACTTCCTGATTCCTCAGTGATTTCTCTGACCAAACCCTAAAAGGGTTGTTCAACAGTCCAGCAGCTCAGTGGACTCAATAGTCTAGTAGTATTCATTATCTAATTTTTTTGTGTGTGCACCGAGGTAGAACTTCAAAATAATGTTTTAAGTATGTGAAATAGCAAATGTATGTGCTTCAGTAGGAGTGTATGACACAGTATGCTATGCGAGTAAAAAATGTGAAGATCTCTCCATTTTCAAAAAATATGCCTCCTCAGCTTCTTAAACAAAGTGGGAACTGCTAAATTGGGAGAGCTGTTCCCATGAGCTATCTGTACCCCTTCTGGTAGAGGAGGCTGGGGTTTGGGTTAGGGGGTCAGGGGGGTGGTATGTTGCAGAAAGACACTGATGGCTTCAACCATCCTTTTGCAGACATAGTACTTCACAAGGCCATCAGCTGAGCAAAAAATAGGACTCTTCTGTGTTGTACATTATGAAGTTGCAGAATCATCTCTCACACACAGCACGCTGGATCGCTTCTTGGTGGCAGAGCATAGTTCACCACAGAGCATCATTTATCTTTGGGGAGGGGAGGGAGGTCTTAAGTTCCCCAAGGTTTAGTCTGTATGAGAGAGAGAGCGAGAGAAATTCAGTGTGCGTGTGTGAGAAAGAGATGGTGGGGGTAGTATGTGTGTGTGTGTGTGTGTGTGTATTCTATAGCCACTGGGACATCCTGACTGAACCTAGATTTTCTCCACTGTAGTCGGCAAACTTGAGCTGGCTGCATGCACAAGCTTTCCTCCTGCCTTCCTCAGGTCCCACCGAGACCACTTAGAAGGGAGGCCTGCGTCCATCTGGGTGCACCATTCCCCTCTGCACAGATTCCCACCTGTGCTCCGGATACCTGCTACCTGCACAAGCCATCTCCGTCTCCAATGATTTTTAGTGAGTACTGCAAGGGACATCCCTCCTGTACGACAAAATTGTAATGCATTGATCCTTAACCTCCAAACATACAAGGCAACAAATATTTATAAGATAACATGGCGGTGAGCTGTTTTCTCATACACTGGCCCACATAAAGGATTAGCTGAAGGAGTACACCAAAAGCAGATGCAGCACACATCTCTAAGGGAGGAAGCAAAGCGAGAGAAATGAATTGCTCTTAAACTGTTTATAACCCTGAAAGTTCTAGTGCTTTCTTTTGACATGAAAGTCTCTGAGATGCCTGTAAATGCCACCGTATACAATGAAGCATACTCACAGCAACCTGGCCTGCCTACAGACATCCAGCCATGCTTTGTTCTGGGCTCTCATGCGGAGATCCACTTTAAATGACTCACACGGCTCGTGTGTGCACTGAACCACATCCATATTCAGAAACATTTCAATTCACCTTTCAAAGTGTCCTCAGACATGCCTGTGATTTGCATATCTCTGCAGATATCTATATTGTCAGAGAGCGGGTTAAAACGAGCACCTTTCATTCCTCCCGTTTGTTTGTGCTGCATCTGTTGTTGCCGAGAGATAAGGGAGACTCATGCCAAAGCCCCATCAAACACACACAAGGGGCTTCACCACCGTTGATTTGCTTTGATATTTCAAGATGGTTGGATTGAAAGGGTTCCACTCAGGCACCCATACACACACACACATATATGTTGGTCCACACAGACCTGAGTGTTAGTCCTACAGATCTCTCTACTTAAAAGCTAACAGGTTCTACACAATTCAGTGAAGCACTGAATTATTGAGATGAAGTGATGGCTGTTTACTCAGGCCCTAATCATACACTGTACTTCACATACAGTATATCCTCAGGGTGATTGCCTTAAGTGTTTGGAATGAAATACTACATAGTCAAGAGGCACAAGGAGACAGAATCACAGAAAATAACATGAGCTGATTCACCAGCTTAATAATTGAATGTATGGGGATGCTGCAGATGCGCAACAATCTAATCATCTCTCTGTTCCCACAGAGGTGCACTGAATACAATGGACATGATGTATGACTGGAGACAAACCCTTGGAAAAGACAATGCCCCGGTGCTTCTCTTTTGCCTACTTGTACTGTGTGACTTTCACTTGGATTGTGAATGTCCATAAATTAATCTTGCTGTGCTTTCATCATTTCATTTTATTGAATTCAATTTGATTAGCAAAGATGACCTCTTCGACCCTTCTACACACACCCACACATACGCTCAGCCACCCACCCACACACACACACACACACACACACACTCACTCTCTCTCCTTGCCCTCTATATCTTCCCTGTAATCATTTCCGTGCATAACCACTGAGGCCACTGGTGTGTCCATTCACTTCAATTATCTTTTTTTTTAGTGGTGTTTCACAGTCATTTGTCTATCTAAGACAGTGGGGCCTCTTCCCCCAAATGATCCCTATTACTCTGGAGGCCTGCTCCTAGTGCCATTTGTCTGGAGAGCGGCGATACATCACCACCCCAGACTGCTCCTTGTGACATGGCGTGAGTCATGTCCAGACCTGAACATCCACGCTCTTTCTCTCTCACGAGGACCGGAGCAGAACGCCGCCCTTCCGTCCTCGATGAATTATTAAACACTCTGATGAGTTCATTTTGCCAGTGAAGTGTTTGTTGTGACCGCCATGCCAACTCAAGTGAAACTCGACAGTGCATGTGCAATGTTTCCAGTCAGATTTTGCAGGCTGGAGAGAACGCTAGAAAGGGAAGTCATGTGACACTTTCATGACACTTTGTGTGCACAAAGGTTGACGGAAATTGGGGAAAATCTGATTTGGGCTTTTGTTGTCGTCGTCATGCTGCTCTTGTTGTCGTCGGCGATTTGAATGGCTTGCTCAGCTGCTTTGTCACTTGACATGTCTGTCCGTATTTCTTCAGCACTAATCATATAGCCACGTGGCAAAATCAAATGTGTCAGTGTGTGTTGGAGGGGCGGTTTAAAAACAATCCCCTGAGACGTTTTTCAGATGACTAAGTTCCGGCGCTAGACTCAGCCCTAATTCCCTGCAAGTCCTGAGTCACAGCGGTGACTAACAGGATACTTTTGAGGCTGCCACTCGTGCATACAGTAGCCATCCTATGGCTGTGTGTGTGTGTGTGTGTAGGGAGGTAGGCCAGTCCACAGTGACACTGCCATGTGCCTTCAAAATCAGCCACCAAAGCCAATGTGAATCCAATTATTCTTGTAACAGCAACGGTGTTGTCACAGCACCTTACCCCCTACACCCCGATCCCCATCCCTCCTTTTTCCCTTTTTCCCTCCCATTGCTTTTTTTTCCAAAACATTTCTCTTCAGTTTACTTTTGAAAGCAGCCACAGACAAGAATACATTATATAACAAAGGCCTGTGAGATGAGAGAATCCCCCTGGCCCATTTAACACAGATTTTGAAATAACAATTCCCACTGAGAAATGCTTTAAAAAAAAAAAAAAAATGGAAAGAACAATGGCTGACAGAGCCAACAGTTCCCTAAGTAGATTAATTCTGTAGGATGAGGATGAAAAGAGAAGAAGTCTCCCACCTTTTTTTTTCTTCCTTTATCATTCAATTCACACACGTTCCATCTGCCTGGCTTATTCAATAACACGTTCTCCTGTGGGAGAGACCGGGTGTCTGGTAGTGGAACCAGGTTCAGACGTCAGGGGAGATGCTTGGGCTCCAACGTGCTCAATAATGCAAATGTCTAAGTGGGTATTACACCCGCATGTGCTCGCACACACACAAGGAGGTAGATCTGCTTTGATCTAAACGGCACATTATATAACTGACCTCTGTTCAGTGCTGCCCTTTGGTCTATGAATTTTGCATTATGTTGAATGGTTCTTGACGATATCGATCGCGTCACTGTCCAATCTATCATTTCTGCGCACATCCGTAGAGATGTGCTGAAAGGTCTTGCCCCAGTTATTTAGACATATTCAGGGGATGGGATTGTTGATCTGTCATTTGTCTTTGGAAGGAGAAGGAGCCAGGGCATGGATGAGACGGCGGCTCTGTGCAAATATTTGAGCCATGAGGCGAAGCCAGTTGAAAGACTCACACTCACCTCGGAGCAAAGATTTACAGTTGCTGGTCTGCTAATCGATGCCATATTTACCAATGCCTTGTTGAAGAAGTGCCTGGCATCCTCGCAGTTCCCCTGAAAGGGTATGGGAGCGACATCCACGCAGACGCTGCTGTAAACAGAAGGAAAAAAATGTTGCAGA
>JAGFZM010001097.1:253328-286354 GCA_017657215.1 Limnothrissa miodon | reverse complement strand
TTCAAACACACACAAATATACAAAGAGGACAAAAGAAAAAAAACTGACAGATACTTTGACGGGCTTCCTTGTTCGTCATCTTGAGAAGACGACGGGTAGAAAAAAAAGGTGTAATATTGTTGCATGAACGCTACGGCTTGAAAAACATCAGAAGTCTGGAAAAGAGCTGCAGCTTCAGTGCTCAGAAAGCATGTCACCGCTCTGTAGAGAGAAAAGTGCGAGGGGACCCAGTTTCAGTGAATATCTCACAGTGGCATCCCAACCTTATCCCTAGCTTTGCTTAAATGGGGTTTCCCCAGAGTGTTATTCTCTAGCCAGTAATCCCTTTATCAGTCCAGACCTGGATTAAACTGTAAACGCCGATGACTGAGCTGGAATAATTAGACTCACTCAGCCTCATGACCACGGCCAAAAAAGGAATGCCACAGCACTGGTTCCCCTCATGGACTCATAGTGGGGTCACACACTCAACAATGTGTTCAATCAAAGGTTAGGTTTGATGGAAAGGTAAGGTCAAAAAGGTCTTTTGGCGATCTAGTCTGACAGTTTCTCAAACTATCACCCCACAAGATCACAACAGACCGAAGTGCATTCAGCTTCAATTCAATGTCAGACTAACAGATGAAATTCATCTGGTAATCTAGTAATTAATCTTAATGACAGGTACAGAATTAAGACAATGAATGGTGTGGACCATTGAATGTCCAGCTGTATAGAGACCATTTTAAAGTTTAAAATTTGCCATTCAAGGAAGTGAAGCAAAATTCAAGCAAAGTGAAGCACGCAAATCAAGAAGAATTGTTACAGATCCACTATTGATACATTTCCACACACACTGTAGGGGATCGGACTACGGAGCACTTGCATATTTTAAGATTTTATGATAATGCCATCTGGAGAAAGGCTCTCGCTGTAGCTGCTGATATCGATCATGCTTTATGCAGCCCAACACAGATGGTC
Organism: Limnothrissa miodon; assembly: GCA_017657215.1. Classification (NCBI taxonomy): domain Eukaryota; kingdom Metazoa; phylum Chordata; class Actinopteri; order Clupeiformes; family Clupeidae; genus Limnothrissa; species Limnothrissa miodon. The sequence continues at coordinate 285,394 of JAGFZM010001097.1, read as the reverse complement.
AGAATTGCCATCTGGTTGCAGGTATTGCAGATTTTTTTGGCCAGTGGTTAGGGATGCAGGGAACATGAGTGAAAAAAGGACACAAGTTCTTGCCAAAACTGCACCAGAGAATCTGATGACTAACACTTTACCAGTTGGTTTACCAGTTTTGTCAGTTGGTCACTCTCTCTCTCTATCTTCTCTTTCTGACACACTCACATACATACATATTTTCACCGATCAAACACAGGCATTAGAACAAAAGATCAAACATCACTGTCCCTCCTTTTGTGGCAGACTGCAATGAATCTGGCAGCTAAAGAAGTAGTTGGTCTCTCTCCTATTAAGTGGGCTAATTTATCAATGTCTGAAATTTTTCCTATTTGTTTCTTTCTCAGTTGTTTGAAGTGCATCTTCGTCTTGACCTCACCAGTCACTTAGTGACTACAGATCTGTTGCTTGTATAGGGAGACATTGTTTTGTATCTGTCTCTTTTAATGTCAAGGCTGACATTAAGTGATAAAGTGTGAAGTAACATTCTAATTTAGGTCATGAATTTGTTTGATTGTAGTTCTGGTCTAAGATTGATGGCTTTGTCTGTTCTGTGTCTCAGGGCTGGGCTCACTTTGAATGTTTTAGACTTAATCATGCTTTCTGCACTAGATTTTAGATGGAGCCAGAATTGTGTGTGTTGTGGCTTCCCCCACTCATATTTTGCTGAATGTTTAAATGTGAAATATCCTAGCTCTGGTTAGCACCAGTAAAGAGTTATCATCAATGTGTCTCATAATCCAGTCTAACTTTGCATAACTTAGGCAAACCTTTTCAACACACTGTGATATAGTTTACATTTTTGTTGCTTTTTCTCTCCAAGAAGCACTTTAAGTAACATCATAGCCCAGCACTCAGCCTGCTATAAGCAAATGCAAATGTGTCTCTGCTCCTTACATTGGTCTCCTTGGCCAGTTCATAGGGTTTTGACTGGGACAATATTGCCACCATGTGGTTCATAGAGGTACTATGTACTGAACAGCGGTAGCTTTGGTGGTTTAGTGGATCAGTAGTGCTCTTGTCCTTACCCATAAAGTACTGTATTAATGTGCAGATCATTTTAATTAAACATTGCATACCAGAATCAGATCATGATCATGACTTTCCTCTGAATGGCCTGCCATTAAATGTACTAACTACATTGCTGGAGAAATGTTGCCAAGCCAATGTATGAACCTTGGCTAGTTATTAGAAATGGTGGTACAGTATGCGTAATAACTAGAAATGATGTGAACATTGTGACAGCAGTAACCTTACTGGAAAAGATCAGTGCCATGATTTGTGTAGCATTATACAAGCGCAGCTCCCTCATTATGTAATGAGCGCATTAAGCCAATGTGTTTGTTTTGATTGTGCTTCTCCTGCTTTGGGACGGGCTCCCATTAGGGATTTCAGTTGCGCCTCTTTCATTAGCGCTGCTTTCATGTCACCCTGGCTTCTCCCAGGGCCCAAGCACAAGTGCACCCGCTCCCACTGCAAGCACACAACAAGAGCCCACAGGGGATGCTCTATGACACAGGGATCTCCCTTCCTTCCTCTAAGGTCACCTTGCTTAGTGACGTTCAACACTACTGTAACTTCACTCGGGAGGAGCGCCAAAACCTCAGGGTTGGATGAATTATATGGTTATATTTGGTTGCATACAATATATTTTAATGACTTGTTCTGGTCAATTATCACTTGGGGTTAATCCTAACCTTCTTGTTGCACTAATTGAACTGATATATTATGAAACTGAATTTTATGAACCTGTTGGTTTTACCCATTGGTTTTACAAGCCTGTAATTTCAGTTGTGTTCTTCCGTAAGTTTGATTTCACTTACAGTGAATATACCACGACCTAGTGAAGAGACTAAAAGGACCTAGACTATATACTATATCATTATTAGTCATTTAAAATGACCTGTAAGGATGATGACCACTAATGAGCTTTGGTATTAATAATTGAGATGGAGCCCTCAATTACAGTGCTGTAACAACCACTATCTCGCCACCGTGTCCACTGGTTTGAATGAGGATCATCAGGCAAAGCATTCAGATTATTTGATTTTTCACAAATGCATGCAGTACTCAATGTTTACCAAGAGGTGGCGAGCTTCTCTAGGAATGGGAGGCACACCAGTGTGAAGAGTGGAAATCAGTTTCTTCCTTCTGTTACCATGGTTCCAGTTTACCATTCAACATATATATATATCACATAATTGCTGTCAGCATTGGACTCCATTCAGTTCCTTTTATACTTTATATACGCTACTATTTATACTATAATATTACCCATAAATCTTCAGGGATTTATTTTTTTCAAATAATAATAAAAACATTTGTACTGCATTTTATTATGGAACTTGTAAGGTTTTTTTTTAATGGAAATGTCTAAGGCTTTTTAATGTGATGTTTACCATGAAACTTTACCAAGAGCATTTAAACAGGAACAGGTTAGTTCACATACATTCTATACTTCATAAGCATAGGCTAACCATCATATGCACAGTGTACATATAAAATATGTATAACAAGAAGATTTATTATAGGCATCAAACAAAGACAAGGTTCAGATGAATGTCAAGTGATGTAAATCATTTAAGTGGCTGTTCTTACATGCAGAAACTCCTCCTTGGATCTTTACAATGTATCACTGAGTGTGGCATTAAAAATTAATATGTAATGTTTTACCATTTCTATCTAGCTATCAAATCACTCACAGAGAATATTAGCTCTGAATTCACTATTAATACAGTTCTGCATCCGTGTCTCCCATTCATATTTGTGAAACATCTCAGGATCTCTTCACTCAAATATGCCAGTATCATGGCTCTGGTTGAACATTCAGTTGCAAATTATACATGAAAGAAATTGTTTTGGAGAGGGCCTGGGCAAGATTACTTGCTGCACCTTTTAACCTTTTAAATAACAACACCTAACCCACAGCTATAAAATATTCACATTAAGACTAGACCCATATAGGAATATAGGTCATTAAAGTCAGCAGCAGAACAGATTTCTCTATAGGTTAAGTAAATAAAGTCAACAAAATACAGAAAAACATAAAGTGTCTACAAATCCATGTGTCCCTTTTTAAGTTTCAAACCTCTGCCGCTCAGAGGGTCTCTGCACTGTGTGTGTGTGTGTGAGAGAGAGAGAGAGAGAGAGAGAGAAAAGGAGAGGAAGAAAGAGAGGGAGGAGGGGGTTAAATGAAAAGTTCCAGGAGCTTTTGTTTAGACTTTTCTCAGCCTGCATAAGGAGTCACTAATAGGCCCTGGAGCCAAAGCCACGTGGGGGCCAGAGGCTTTTACAAGCCTGCAGCCTCTCAAGCCCACAGTGCTGCCGGTGCTTCCTCACTGGTCATCTGAATCAAATTAAACTGTCCCCTCTCCTCTCCAAACTCCCAGTGGTCATCTGCCTGTCTTCTGCTCCGTCGTCTTCTCCTTCTTCTCCTTCTCCTTCTTCTCCTCCTCCTTCTCTTCCTCTAACTCCTGGAGGCCTGGAGCTGCTGCTTCTGCTCGTCTTGTTCTTCTCCGACCCACCCACAACCCCTCTCTGTACTTCCACACAGGCGCACAAACTCACACTCCCTCCCCTGGTAATCGGTGCTGGCAGCGACCCTACGGTGGACCCTTCCGTGTAGTTCTCTCATGGTTATCACCCTCTCTGTCACAGGAGATGAGACAGGGCCAAGACGACCCGACCTGACCCACTTCAACCCCATGTGGTATACAGCCCCCTCAGCCACCAGAGAGAGGATGTCACCTGGGGTGTGTTGGAACGACTCCTGCTGAGACAGAGTCTTCTGGTAGGGATCAAGAAGCCGTGCGGCGTGCTGTGGAGAACTGCTATGTTTTACATGTCACAGAAGCCATTTTCTTCTTCTTAAAACCATATGAAAATATTGGTATGGGAAAAGCGATCTTGATTGAAATAAACATGGTGAAATTAAAACTTTAGGTGTCAACTATTCCAGTTATTGCTGATGAGTGAAAAATGTCAATCTGATTGAATTATTGATCATATCAGACTGTTCTTAAAGCCTCTGTGTGTAGGATCGTATCAGAATTCCCCATCTATCGGCGAAGTGGTATACTGCATACATTTGAATAAAATGTATTAGCCCTCCCCTTCCCACAATCCTAATTTCTTGCTACGGAGGCCGAACGCTCGCTCGCTCGCTCTTATCTCAGTTTCTGCTACTCAGTCTCTGAGCGGAAACGCGAAAGGCGGAGCTGAATATACGATACTGCTCTCCCCTACAAGAACCCGTACTTTTGAAAATGGCGGCGCAAAATGGATATTCTTCTTTGGTCCCCAGCCATATCTATATATAAATGGAAGTTTACCGGAACACTACAATTTATTCATGGAGGTAATTACCATCGTTTTACATTATATTTTTAAAATAAAAAATATATTTTTGATAAAAGACGAAGATAAATAGAAGATAAATCCTACACATAGAGGCTTTAAAGAAAACTATTTTCCTAATCATCACAATTCAAGCAACTTTATTTTTCTTTATTGGAGAACAACTGTTTGGGAATAAAATGATGACAAGGAGATATCTGGAGAACCTAGCTGAGTTTGCGTGATGAGAATACAACTGATTAAAAAAGCAAATCCCTAGTTGTTTAGTTAGCTGAAGTGTGTCTGTGAAGATTCTCATTCATCCAGGTTGTGGTAGTCATAGTGTTCAGTTAGGGCAACAACTCCAGTTGCCTCAGCTGAACACAATGACTTAGCAGTAGTGTATTTTTACCTGCTTGTCTGGTGAGCTGTAGGCAGGGAGGGGAGTTCAACTCCAAATGAACCTCAGCTTTGTGTGTGTCTGCTTTTATGACTGTTCCTGTATACATGTTGTGATTAACCAGTGTAAAATTCAAGGTTAAGGATTCACACGAAAGACACATGTGGCTGAATCGCTGTTTACTGGTACTGTAACAAGGAGGTAAGTAACTATACAGTAAACAGCTGAACTGACTATGTGTGAGATGCAAAAAATGAGACGCTCCCATCTTTAATCATCATTATATGCTTGAAACCACACAGTGCAGTTTTACTATTTTGCAAAACAAAAGCAATTGTACGTTTAGCTCATGCAAACATCTCTAAAGTGTTTTATTGTGCCTACAGTTAACGTTACCTTCTGAGGTCATGACTTCTTGGCATGTCAAGCAGTGTGCATTCATCAATTGAAAGAGCACTTGTTGAGTCAAGTTCCCTGGATTGCCGATAAATACTCTTAGAGCAATCAGGGGGGGGGGGTTAAATATGTTGCCACAAATCATTGAGAGACAAGAACCTGGGTCTGACGGTAAAATATTAAACAGATATTTAAAGGAATTGCTGCCTATGAAGAAAGTACAAGAGAGAAGTGGCGCATGGCTTGGGATGTATCACAAGGTCTTTCTGAACACAAGTGAGCCACGTGCATTCACCACTTAAAGTAATGACCTGTGCTAATGTAGTGACTTAGCTAATAAGAGAGGGACGTTTTGGGTAGCTGTGGTCCTATTGTGTACACAACAGAGTAGAGCCACACATATAATGGTGTTAGTGTCCGGTGATGCAGGCACAAAATGTGGAAGAGAGTCAGAGAGAGAGTGAGGAGGTCAAAGGTCAGATCCAGCACTTCCTCAATTCCCCGATGTCCACAGCAAAAGACGACCCGGGCCGAGAGGGTGACCTTACACTGGACAATGGTCTTGCCATGTTGTATGTCATCAACTGTGAGTGTAAAGTGATGTAACTGAGCAGAGAGGACGCGCAACACAATCAGTCTATGACACAGACACAGCATGAAGAAATGAGGAAAGAAAGGCACTATTCTTCACAATTGAATTGCTCCAGAATTTCGATTTACAAAAACAAAAACTTTATAAAACAATTGTGCCTTTAGGTCATGTTCTTTACCAACGGGATCTAGACTGCATTAAGTGACATGTTTTTATATTTAAAAAGGGCTAGGGAATTGGTCAATGTGCCAGGACTCCAAGCCAAATGAGTGGAGCCCTTCATCCTGTGATGTTCAGATCTTTGTGCCGTTTCTGTTCTGGGTACTGCAAATGGCGGGCTGCTTTTGGCTAAGCAAAACAAGGACATTGTTCAAAGCGCCATTGTGAACTAGGACTAAGTATTGTTTAGCTGTAATAGAATAAAGCATTTTTTTATATTTGCATCCTTCTATGACACTTTGCTCTGAAGACTCTCTTGCTTTCCAAAACACCAGATCTCTCTCTCTCTCTCTTTCTTTCTTTATTTTCAGTCATATTCATTTTCTCTTGCTCTCCTTCGTAGAATACCACATAAAATGCCGTTTTAATGTGTGAGTTTGAAACTCTGGGGAGGTAGAGACAAAAAAATCCCCCTTGGCTTTGATGCCAAACCCCTTTACTGGGGCAGCGTTTTGAACTGCAGTCCCACTTAGCTGGGGACGTGCTGGTGGCTGGGGATTTAAGGGGGGCAACGGGTCTGTGCTCGGTCTCTCTGACAGCTTGTGGTTCCTGCCTCTCCGAAGCCATGTCCCGAAATGTCTCTCACTGTGGCAAGTGCCTCTTAAAACGGCATTTGTTTTGGTGTCAACTGCAAAGGAGAGATGGAGAGAAGAATGGAGAGATGGAGGTAGAAAGGAAAGATGAAAGAGAGCGAGGGACTGAAGTATAAGAACACACAGCACGCCTTTAATGTGTGACCCGTTCTGGGCCGCTCTGCTCCTCTGTTACTGATTAGACGGGATTGGTGAACTCGGAAGCCTTTGCCATATAGGCCGCCTAAAACATCATAAAGCCATTCTGTCCTATGTTTGTTTTTTCCTGCAAGACAGTAGGGGTGTCCTGGTAGTCAACGGGATGTTGGTCTTGTCAACATGGGGTTTCCTCCACATGGCTAAATTTGCTTTAGTCTATGCAAATCTAACAACAACACTTAATGCATAATTATTAGTGAAGCTATAACAGAGTTTCAAGTTTCATATGAATTAGTTACATTTATATTTATATAGCAAAAATAACAATATAAAAATGATTCAACTGTATTAAAAATGAGAAACAGACCGAAATAAAGCAAAATTCCCAAACACACCCCCCTTTCATAAACAATCAGTGAATCAGTGAATGATGAACAAGAAAACTCTATTTTCCTTTGACACGAAAGTCCACTGACAGATGACATGTAGCTTCCCTCAGACACAGCCATGAAGTCAAGCCATATGACAGTCCTTCCGTGTCTTCATGGGTCCTATCCTGCCTCCTCCACCCAATTAAGACGTGAGCCATGATATGCTGCATCCATCTCTGCGGTGGCTGCCCTTGAGATGGAAAGGCCCTGTTATTTGTCACCGGGACTCAGTGCTATTCTGTGGGAAAAACGACCACAGAGAGAGACCCCTCCCCACACACACACACACACCCATCCCCGGGGGACGGCTTTCCGTGCTCCAGGCATGTCCACGCCAGCCAGCTCCAAAGCCAGAGCCTGGTCCAGGGCCTGCGTGAGCGCCAGCGGAGCCTAAGAGCGGCCGTGCACAGAGCCTGCCTGGCGGATTGGGGCTTTTAGTGGGAACATGTTTGCAGCATGAGGCTGACATCCTTGAGAGAGGCCAGTAATTGAAAAAAGCTGAAAGGGAAATGCTGAATTGAACAATAAGCGCATTTCTGTCGCAGGACAGTCTGTGCTGCCTCCCTCGCTCAGAGATCCATGCCTTCCTGAGGGGGCTTTTTCTTTGAGCTTTTTATAGACTCCCAGGACAATGTTTTCACATTAGGGTCCACACAGGCACTACGCTTGCTCAATAAAAGGACAAAATATTTTGCCCTCTCTTTCTAAACTTTCTACAAGTAGATGGCACAAGAGGAGGATTGTATTTCCTATGTGCTGTCTGCTCTAGACGTTAAATAGTAAACTGTCAACAGGAATCCTCACTGACTTCAACACACTGCCACTTCAGAGCACTACAAAGCATTTCTCTCTGATGGTGCCAGACCAGTGCTGTGGTGCAGGGAACATTAAACGTGGTTCTGCATTACCACCCTCGCCACAAAGACGTTTTACTCGCAATTTTAACACACCAAGGGCAATTTAAACTCCAACCAGTGAAGCCCTTACAAGGTTATAAAGACACTCAATCATATGTGACTGGCGCTAATAGTTTTCAAATGTCCAGGGCTCTGACTGTGATTTTCACATCAATTTATTACATGTAAACACGCCATAGACTGAATGAACCTCGAAACCCAGTCGTAAATGTTTCCGGTCCCGTCCAGACTAGGAAGGGAGGCAGAAGAAATGGTAATAAAGCGAGAGGAGGAGGAGTTGGGATTATTAGTTCACTGTGTGTTACATAATGCACTGGTGCGACAGGCAGATCTATGTTTGATTGGCACTGCAGTATATTTTCCCCCCTATTTCACTCTAATTTGGAAATAATTTAATACAATTCCAAGAGCAAACATTTTCAGTGTTTAAGCATCAAAATAAATCAGTTGATGATAGGCCATGAATTGGAGCACTAAAGTCTCTTTTTCAAGCCTTTTACACTAGAGCTATACCTGTAAAAATACTCATCAAATATTCACCACTATTCTTTCAATTTTTCAATCTAATGACAAATTACTCTGACACATAATATTGATGTTTAATGTCAACATTGCCTGTCCGTTCATTTTGCTGTCATTAAAAAAACAAAAGATGAAATGTGTGGATCATGTATCATTCAGTCAGAAGCAAGTAAACAGTGCTGTGTGGAGACGGAGCAAAGGCACCTCTGGTCATGTGAGGCATTTATAACGTCGCTTAGAGCCATCAGTGACATTAAGCCAGATCTGATCTGACACCCTGCTGGACCCGCTTTATTTGCTCTTCGCTTGTCGTTCTCAGATGTGGGCTGCGGACCTTTGCAACAGCCCCATTTGGCTGATAGACAGAAATACAGCCTTTTCCTCTTATTTGCATGCACTGTACACGATTGATGAAAACATGCCATCTATCAAGGCAGCCTAACCAGGACCTTTTGCCCTTTGCCCTTGACACTCAAAATAAATTTAAATTGCCCCTTTCTGAAATGTTTTGGCCTATATGGCTCCAAGACATACACTTTCAGACAAAACACCAAACAGGAGACTGTGGTCATGTTTGTCTTTGACAGGTGGTAGTGGTAATTTATTCCATGGAGCCATCCAACTGTTTGCCTCTACATAAGCCTTTAAAGTTTATAGCCCCACTTCTGATGGGATGCTACTCACTTAACTTTTAGCACACACAACAACAAAACAAACCCTTGCTCAACTGGCCATAGAATTTGGTTCCTCTCAAATCAATATCAGCTTCCTGAGCTCAAAATAAAAGTCCTTGCACATTTCTCAGCTCATTTAAAGTACTGTATTTTGGATACTGTAGTGTAAAGGACTTCAGTGGTGTCATTTTGTTGTTGTTCTTTAGAGATCAAATCGAATTTGGCTTACAATTTTAGACACTCGGCAGCTGTTGTGGTGATTTAGGAGTTCCTATTCCACCATAAAATGCATCATATCTTGAATGTCACATAAACACACACACACACACAGGGGGGAGGGGTCCATTCCAGGGTAGGATCTTATAAATCCGCCAAAATTAGGTAGCAGTGAAAGCACTCATGCATACAAAGAAACATTCTCATGCACACACACACACACACACTCACACACACACACGTAGGCACACTCACAAGAACCTGCAGGGCAAGATTTCACTTCATTTCATGCCAGAGATTCACACCGGCTATTGGACCTGTCAGCAAAGTAATGAATCACTGTTGCTAAGGGATCATTAGGCCAAGTGATTTATTGGAAACACACAAGGCACATTTTAATACGGGGAGCGCCCTGGGGCAGCGTGCTGGGGGAGGGGCAGGACGCTGGGCAGGAGAGAGGAGGAGGTTGGGGCTAGCAGGAGTTTGCTTGCATCACTGCCTCTTAGGCCTGCACTGCTTGCTGCCTACCTGCTGCAAAACAAACACACCTTACATCTGGCTCGTTGCTTAGTTAAATGAAACCCTGAATGAGAGTGCCAGGGTGCCTTCGATGGCGCTTTCTGGCCTACGCCAACAGGCAAATGCACTCATGTTGGAATTCTTGGCTTGAAGTTTACAATCACTATGTCAGGGCAAGGCCTACGGGGTTTTTTTGCTCAGAGGTGGCCACAGTAAGTAACATTCTCAAGTGAAGCAGTGTGCATATCTTAAAATGAACTCATCCATTGCATGTGGCATTTAGGCTTGAGTAGTTGTTTGGAGCGTCTTAGATGATGCAGGGCCTGTTCTGTGTGGGAATGGGAATGGCAAACACTCACTGTATGGGATGCGTGGGCAGGGCTTTGCCCTTCTCTGCTTCCCGCCTTCCCTGCTTTCACCATAGATGCATTAGAGAAGTAAAGTCCTATGATCCACAGTACACATGGAGCAGAGAAAGGACACACATTTATCAGAAGCACTTCTTGCACTAGCCCACTTTGGAGTATCTGGGTTCCAAATGCTGGTAGGGGGCATCTTATAACACATGAAGCCTGGGCCACTGCCACACACACACACACACACACACACACTCAAACACCATGGCATTTCTTCAAGAGCAAGTCTTGAAGCGATAAGCAGCGGTTGTGTCACTATTTGGTACAGTAACTATAACTCACTGGTTGTCTCAGAGAACATCAAAACAGACCACACAGAGCCTGTGTCGTGTAGCTGGCTGACTGGGATGGCCTGCTCTGTAATTAGGACTGACGCTGCCAGATTTCAGTTTTTTTGTTTTTGTTGTTGTTCTTGCAAAGTTTGAATAAAAAACATCTGTGTAGGCTGTTAATCAGGGCTGACCATTGTATCAGTTCTAATATGAGTGGCAATTTCACAATAGAGTGTAAATATTATTATTAGATTTTCCAGTCATAATAAGATTTGGTCCTAAAGGATTAAATGGAAAGTTACTTCAAACTTAAACACCAGCCATATATGCCCAATGGAAAATAAGTAGTTGCAACAGAAATTATATTTAAATTAAACCAGGGTTCTAAATAACAGATTGTGTAATACAAACACATTCAAACAGAAATCCTAGGTGATATTTCAACAACATATTGAAAACAATCAGTAATAGATGGTTTTTAATAAAGTACTCAGACCAGGAGCAAGGGCTGTTGTTTCATTGATCAGGTGTATTTAAGTGTGCCGTTGGAACACATATTGCTTAAAGCACACAAAGCACACATCCAAGAGGCTTCCTCGCTCAGAGGCATAAAGGTGAAAAAGTTTACAGCAAGCCTCAAGGCCCAGAGTCCCCCCACCCCGACAGCCTAATAAAAATATCCCACAAAGTCTTCACACGTTCATTTCTCCCCACTTCTCACACTTTGTTCACAGCTCTCTTTCTGAGATGAAGCAAAGTGAGCAGATGACACTGAATACAGGAGCTTGAAACATACTCCCACACAGACGCACAAACCCACTAAAACAAAGGCACAGTAGGACATAAACAAAGCGCGCACGCACACACACACACACACACACACACACACACACAGACAGTTAAAAAAAAGAGTGACAGAGCCCCTGCCGAGGCCTGTGTCTGGGCAGCTCCCATCAAGAGGCCTTATTAGCTGAGTTGTTGAGCTGCAATCAGCCTGCTTCTCAGTTGTCCAAGTGCCAAGATAATTGTCTACCAATTACCTGTCAATGTTGACAGCTCTGGTTCTGAACATTCCACCACACATTTAATTAAAACAAAGGTACAAACAAAGAAGAGTTAAGGAATTTTGCCAGGTTCCTGCACGATGAATTGAATGAATTCATAATAGGCAAGGCTGCAGCAAAGGCTTTTGGTGTCTTCTTTCACCTGATATTTTGACCTAAATTATCCAGAAGCAGTTTGCTAAATGCTACAGTACACATCCAGCATACAGAATTCTACTAGCCGGGGCTAGTTTCCCAATAATATGTTTTATGTTGTTCACTGCTAATAAACTGGTTTGGGGGTAATGCACCACTGAACAGCGTCAATATTATATGATCTCAAAAGACATAAGCCCTTAAATTAAATGAGAATGCACAAAGTAGTGTGTGTTATTTTTTATTTGACTTTATAAAAGTTCTAATGATTATAAACACATTCATTAGAGTTATAATGCATTTATCAAGTCCTGTCATGTCATTAGTGTCATTACTGATGATTCACTTCAATTAATGTACTTGGTCATTGTTGGAAATTGTTTTCCGACAGGATGTACTGAACCTCAATGCCAAAGGCAGAGAAATAATATGCATGAAGAGATGCCATGAGATAAGTGAGATGACCATAATTACTCATGGAAATCATAAGGCATCATTATAGACACTTCCAGAATCTTTTCCTCTCAAAAGGCCAAAAAATATGTAATGCTTTGTGACACCTCAAGTTAATGTAATGTAATGTAACATGATACATTATGTACATACTCATGAGAAAAGATAAACAGCTAATATTGAAGCCAATGCTTTATGAATGCCTAAGGTTTTATGAATACTGAGTCTGTGTTAGCGACACATTGCTGCATCAAAGCAAATGCTTGAACAACAAAGCTTAAAACTGCCATTTGGTGCAAACATGAGATTTTCCCTGAGGTGAATGTAATTAGTTTGTAATGGAGTCCGTTTTCAGTCACTGAAGTACCCTAGTGACTGAATGACCGCTTCACTCTTAGGATCACACCACTCTAGGGATGTAATGTGACTATACTATTAATGGGACTAGAATACTGTAATGGAACATAATGGCAGGTACCTCATGCTGCTCATTAGATCCCAGTTTAGTTCAACAAATATGAGCAATATAACTTCTGTGCATGAGCAGATCAGAAAAAAATGGCTTGTTTTTTCTTCACTTTTTCTTCCAGTCCCTTGATTTTTTGAAAAAGTGACATTTCACTAGTTGCCCGAGGTGTTCCATTTGTAAATTCATCAATGTCAACACTCTGCATCTACACAAAGGTTTTACAGAAAACAGAAGCCTGTTAACTATATCAACATGCAGACTCAGTCCTAATTAGAAAATATTTAGAGTGAATGTGGCCTTTCTCTCTGAAAACACTTTGGCATTGTCCAATATAAAAGGCAAGCATGCTTCTTCTTACTTATTTGTGTATTTATTTTATACATTCTTATTCATGTATTTATTTTCCTTACCTCTGCTGTTTACAAATATAAACAACTCAGTAATTGTCAGTAACTTAGTGAGGGAACCTAACTGACTAATATGCTAGGAATTTGGAAATTGCAAGGCTCCTAACTCTTAGAGACATTGGCCCTAAACTAGCGGATGAAGTTGGCCAAATGTAAATTATTTCAAAGTATAGAAGACATTCTTGAGATGTTAATATTAATTTTCACCTGGGTATCAATTTCCATGACAGTTCTTGTGATTTACAGCTGAGCAGTAATGTAAAAGTTTAATTACCAGAACATTCCCACCTGCCGTATTTGTCCCCCTGACACCAGAGGAATGCAGCTTTAAGTATCTGCCTCGGGCATGGGTAGTGTGAACCCCTGTCAAGATGGATGAGGCAGATAACATACCCTTAGACTGAGAACTCCAAACACTTGTTTCAATTCTATCCATGCCAATTCAGAGCACTGACCACAAGGGTTGAAATCAAAACGCTGTCCACATTGTGTGGGAGCAGGCGTGCCAAGACATCTCTCTGCCTGTGATGACACTAAGGCATGAGGTCATGGTTCCACTTATCCATGGTTAGGAAACTTTGTTCACTTTGAAGCTTGATCAACTTTGAACTGTCCCTCTTATTGTGATGTTTTGTGCTCTTTTCGCTTTTCAAACTGTTTCACGTCTAGTTTTGACATGTTCAAAATGCTTTTTTCAATCTTGCGGTGTCACATTGTGTTGATCTTTGGGGGGAATTTGACCCCTGTTGTAGAATCCAGAGCCTCTAATTGCCTTGAATGCGTCATAGCCAGCAGGGCCTGGGGGGAGAGATCGTTTGCGTCCTGTTAAGGTTTTCATGACTGCTTATCAGCAGCAAAAACACCTGCCAACGCGCAATTATTAGATGATGTGGCTACCTGTCATATTCTGTTTCTGTGGGGGTGGGTGGCGGAGTAGACTAGAGGCAGACCAGAGGTATCGTCTTTCCATCGCAGAATAGGTGTTAGTTTGCTCTGGTCTGTTAAAAAAGGTCGGTGTGTCTTTTCTCAGAATGCTACAGTAATCCTGGGTAAAGGCTTTCAAAGCAACTCTGGCTATTGTCCACAAAAGAGTCAATAGATCTGCTGGAATCTGCAAGAATATTTGAAGTGTAAATGAATCTTTTCAAAGACAAATGTATTGACAAATATATTTGACCATATTATGAATGCCCCTGTTAAATGAAGACATTTGACTATGCAGTGGTAATGGCGATTAGTTTACTAGTCAGCAACAACTTACTGGAATTCTATTAATAGAATGACTGATGTGAGATAGTCTTGCTTTTAGCTTTAGGGCAAGATCTCTCTCTCTCTTTCTCTCTCTTTCTCTCTCTTTCCCTCTCTCTCTCTCTCTCTCTCTCTCTCTCTCGCTTATGCCAAAAACACACATGGATACACGAATGCACAAACTCTTTCCTTCCCTCTGTCTCTTAGATAACGGAGACGGATGTTTCTTTATGTTTTAAGATGACATACTGGGGAAGATGAGACTTCAGTCTGTCAGTCCTTTGCCCCTGCATATTCAGAATGGCCACGTAGCCTCTCTCCACCACCCCATCCACCAGCAGCCTTTCCTCTGGCCCCTGCATCTGCTCCAGTCTGTTTTCCCTTCTGTCGACCGTCTCAGACAAACAACAACTCTTCTGTCTTATTTTTATTCCTTGCAGACCAACTTTGCATAATGCATTGTTTGTCCCAGGTATTTGCCTTTTTTTGTGAGTGGTAATCCAAGTGGCTGCTCTGAGCTTGGCCAAACCAGCACGCCTGCCCGCCTCAGGGCTCCACCCCCCCCCCCCCCCCCAGATGCCTATCATCTTGTTTATTGTAAACAAGCACTAAAAGGGATCATATCTGGTTTTGGTGCTGTGAGTTGACAGTGCTGATTAAATGAGAGAAAGAGAGAGAGAAAAAGAAAGGAAAAAAGAAAGGAGAGGAAGGAAAGCAAGAAAGAAACGAGTCCCTCCAAGAAGTGCAGGGTTCACTGTTTGTCTCTCTTTTTCGTCCTCTCTTTCTGTGATCATTTGGAAACAAAGATGATTAAAACATAATGGGCTAGAAATGCTGTGGCAACATCACCCCAGTGCTGCAACTCCCCGCATGGACACGCCACCACGGCAAGCACAGGCCTCTATTGTTACATGGCTCTGGTTCTTGCTTTCTTTTATGTGTGTGTGTATGTGTGTGTTTGCACACATGTGCTCATTTGTGCATGCATGTCTATACTGTGTGTGCTTTTTAATATGTGCATCAGTCTGTGTGTGTGTGTGTGTGTGAGTGTGTGTGCATGCGTGTTTGTGAGTGTGTGTGTGTGTGTGTGAACCAGATGATCCAGTTTGCATGAGAAGCTTTGTGTAAATACAAAGCAAATGTTTCATTTCAGAGTTTTTTAGGTGGTCTGTTGGTTGTATAGCGGGGGGGGGGGGGGGGGGGGGGGGGGGGGGGGGGTCATGCATATTGCATGCATTTCAAGTCATATAAAAGACAGATTAGGCCTTGCTCAACAGGATGCCAAATGAAGAGCTTTTGGACAGAGACATATGAAAACTTAATAAACAAAGGCAATTCAACTTGTTACGTTTCCATGCTTCATTAAGAAGGCCCTTTCCAGTCAGTTAATTATAGAGACATTCTCCTGAGATCATACAACAGAAAACAATTATTGAGCAAAAACGTTTGTTCAAGTCAGATAGTGAATGGCATTGACAAGATCATCTCACATGACATACTGTACCAACTATGTTGCATTTCTCTCCCCCTTATCTGCAACATTGCTCAGTCACTTTTTATTGAAACAAATAATTGCGACTTGCCTTGTCAGGAGAAAGCAGAAGTTAAAAGCAGTTATTAAGTTACCATGTTCCTCTTTCTCCCGTTCCCCCTACTCCTCCCATTCTTTTCTTTTGGGCCAACATGCCTCGGCCTTCCACTTTCAAAAGGGAGGTCGTATAGATCTGCTTAGGTGTGTGGGGGTGGGGTGAGGGATTGGTCAGCGGTAATTACAGAATGTGGAGATCTGTGTGACCTCACCACACCCAGCACTTAGTCTGGCATGCTTTCTGTGGTGGCCGCTCTCTCCTGGCCCGGGCGTCTATGCATGACAATGGGTCAGGTTATGGACCTCCTCATTAAGGCCGTCCAAGCCTCATTAAGGCCTCTCAGGTGTGTGTGGGGACTACACCTTGTGACCTCTTTCAATCAAAGACACACACACACACACACACACACAATAGAAAGCAGCATGAAATGAAAAGCATGCAGTCAGGAATGCCAGAGCATCCAGCCAAGGTGGCTTTGTTTTTAAACATGACCCATCACAATGGACTCCATGGGGGCCACAAAGAAGATCACAAAATGGAGATATGGTTCTTGACACTTACAGCTAATTGTTTTAATGCAAAATATAGGATTGCTTTGATAAAAAAAAACTACACAGTCAAATAGTGTTGCAATATGACAGAATATATTGCACTGTTGTTCCTGTATGGGGTTTTATTTTTTTCCAGATAATGCTCAGTGAAAAGGCTTCAGAAAATATGCTCATCTCACTGAGAAGCACTATACAGTTACAGAGAGAGGATTCTTGTCAGAAAGGTGTTGTGATGTGTTTTATTTCATCTAAACACTAGAGGGTGCTATGTGTCTCCATTGTCCACACACTAACACACACACAAACACACATACACATATCATCCACACTTTGTTGAAGGTTTCACAAATACTCCCAGTATGCATGAGCCTTTGTTTACCACTTCATAATGCTTTTCAAATATTTTTGCTCGTATTCCAGAGGCATGGTTTCTTTGCATTTGTATTTTAGTATGCAACGTCTGACAAAACACGGGCACACAGAAATGATCAAACAGCTCTAGTGTTCCAAGTGGTCATGTCTGAATATGAGTTTCGGCACTGTAAATTAAGTAATGAACTATGACTGTAGATTCTGGCTAGTAAACGTGTTTTTGCTTAAAGCTGGAACGCTGTTGATTCTGAGCATGAATATAAAGCCTTCCTGGGGGTTTTAATGAGCCTCTGTGATGAGTCTCTGTGTGATCATATGAGCATATTGCAGAGAGAGGCAAAGCAGAAGTCTGAATCTGGGCCCTGTCTTCACATGAAGGGGTTTCAAAACAAAGCTACTAATGCTGCGCGGCTACACAAACTCATCGTGGAGCAGGAGGAGACTTCGGTCTGACAGCACCGCCAGCGCCTCCTCCGCCTGGCCCCCCAGCCACCTTTAACTAATGATGCTCCCTTAATTAATGGGGCAGAGCGTCGCCAAGGGCTCCGTCTCAACAACAATTCAGCACGGACGCAGATGCAAGCGAATTTGGGATTAGGCTAGGCTATCGCCCGCTCTCCTCTCCACTAATGGACTGACCCAAGCAAAGTCACTTCTGAAGACAGGGCAGCTTTTTAGGTCATTAATGACTGACAGATTTGACGGCTACTAATTCTCTGTCTCTGCACCACTTTGCATCTCTGTCGTAAAAGTCAGTCATCTAAATGCTGACAAATAGATTAAATACATGCGAGGGGTGGCCAAAGCTACTCGTCTAAACACTGCCGAAAAGATTACATTCGTGTGAGGGATGGCAGGAGCAGCGTACGCGTTTACGTGTGTCACTGCTTGTGCTTTGTGGTCGCAGTGAATGGCCACATTAGCAAATGGCACTAATTGAAGTAGGCTGAGGTCGCAGGGCATTGAAATGTCATTTGCCTGCGCTGGAAGGCCTCCACATATGCAACATGTTAACTTGTGTAATGGTTTCACTGTGAGGACCACTTACAGATGTGGGCTCAACCAGATGAGAGAGGAAGTGCTGGTGAATGCAACCCCCCCCCCCCCCCCCCCCCCCCCACCCCAACAACCCATCTCATGTGGAAGTATTTCAGGACACCTGAGTGGTGACAGGACTGGAGTTGACTGCAGACAGACAGACAAACACAGAGACAACAAACACACAGGACAAACAAAAGACAGCCTCTGGAGACAGACAAGAGACGAAAGCAACATTTGAAGAAATCAGGACAAAAAAGAGAGACCTGCGACAGCAACAACACTGAATGAAAGGCACAGTTTGGGCCTGTCGCCTCCAACAGAGGAGTACAATGGGACCATAGAGAACTACTACGCCAGATCGTTCACTACACCAGTACACTACACCAGAGTCACAGCCCTCACAAAATCACATACAGTCCACAAAGCAGCCTCAGAAAAAAAAATCTTTCTGATGAAGCACACAATGGTGAAACAGTCTTCTTTTTTTTTTTAAATCCCTTTCTTTTATGAAGATCCCGTAATTTGAAGCCCATCTGATTGCTGTGGTGAAGCACCTTCCCCCCCACCCATGGCTCTGGCTGGCCCTAGGTCTTTACAGGGTAAGTGTACTTCACTCCGAGGTGCTGCCGGAGCTGCATGGGTGACTGAGGATGTCTGCTGTGGAGGCTAGCCGCCCATCCTCCATTTCTCTTCCTCTCCTTCCCCCTCTCTCTCTCCCTCTTTCTCTCTCTCATCCCTCTTTTCTCCTCCGGGGCCTTGTGGGTACGGCGGCCTGGCAGGCAGCACACTTCCCCAGCCCTGTAATTCAGAGTGACAGGTTCTCCCGCTCAGGGCCAGACCTGTAACCCTGTGCGCACTGTTAACAAACAGGCCCCGGGATGCCAGCAAACATCCCCAGCTGACGGGAGTCACACATCTCCTCCTCGGCCTATACACCCCCCCCCCACACACACACACACACACACATACACACACACCTCCTCCCACTCCTCCTCCGCCTCTCTCATGCTTCGTCTTTTGCCCCTCTTGGCCTCGCCCTCTGCTCCCAGCTCGTAGCCACGGCCAGCCGTTTAGGAGTGCGATTCTCAGGTAATTCCTGGGCTGTGACTTCCTGCTGTGTTACACATGGACACCCACACATGATCTTCTCTAGAAAAAATGCTTGTGGGTGAACAGAGCACACAGCCACACCACCAACTTTCACACCATGACATTTATCGTCACATTCATGGGGAAAAAATGCAATTTCATGGATTAACAGAATATAGTAATCGAAGCATTTGATTTTTTAAATGCACAGTACAGTGTTTCTTAAACATTGGCATAGTTGGCATCATTTTTTATTGATATAAAATTGAGATGAGAGGGGAATGTATTGTCGTCTTTATTTTTTTATCTAAACACTTTGTGCCAGCCTGTGGTGAGAGAATAGTAGTTGGATTGAGCAATGCCTGTTTACTGTTGTCTTAATTGATGTAAGAAAAATTGATGCCCAGCTCATTTTAATTGTAGCAATCCCCTTCCAGGACATTTCAGATTTAGTTTGTCTTTGTGTGTGTGTGTGTGTGTGTGGAAGGGAGAGGGGAGAGAAAAAGAAAGCGAGAGAGGGAGAAAGATAGTCTCTCAAACAGACTTTCTCATTGTAGATAAAACAGCTATATATTGAATTTCTGTAGACATGAACTTAACCTCAGAAGTTTTAGACAGACAACAAACCAAATCCTGCTGTCAACATAAGATACAGCCCCAGGCCCCCTCAGTAATCGCCAGGTGCAATCAGGTCTACAGGCTGGACTTAAACCCACACTTAAACAGATCCTGACTCCTTCCTTTCTCTCTCTCTCTCTCTCTCTCTCTCTCTCTCTCTCTGGCCCCGTTGCTCAACGGGTGCCCCTGTCCTTCTGAAGACTCCTGGGGCCTCATTTATAAAGCCCTTTACGCAAGAAAAAGTTGCGTGAAGCAGGGTAAAATTTGCGGTCGCAAAATTTCTCGCAAAAGTCGGGATTTACAAACATTTTCCATGCGCAAAAAAGTTCCTAGGTTTCCGCAATCTTTTGACCACATGTGTAATCTTGTGTAACGCTCCCACAAAGTTTTCTCAAAGGCTATCGAAGGCACCTTTAGAAGTTACCATATTCATTGAGTGATTAACATGGACCTTATTGGGTAAAATATGGGACGACCTTGAATAGGAGAATGAGGCTCGTGCACAACGTATAAGGTAACTCAAGTCCGTATTTATAACGAGAAAAGTGTGTATATGTTTGCGCCGCAAGGTTTTATAAATCAGTTTTGTTTTTTTGCGTACGAAAATTTTTGCTATTGACTTTTTGCACACAAAATCTTTTAGAGTGGAATCTCTGCAAAGTTTTACAAATGAGGCCCCTGGTGTTAGATCCTTAGTGGTGAGTTTGTTTAGCATTAGGACCACTGCTGTGTTCACAGGCCTCTGTTAAGCAGCCTCCCTCACCCCCCCATGCAGCCCTCACGGTCAGACTTTGACTCCACACAGCCAGCCACCAAAAGCCATGGAGGAAACAGACATGGCTCTTCAAAGTGGAAGAAGATTCCAGTTAACAGATTTGATTTTTAGATTCATTTATTGACAGTTTTTTTTGGAGTAGACCATAGAAAAATCTCTCATATTTATGTTAGTAGAAATAAATTTAAACTTTCCAGATGTGTGGATGAGATTAGGTGCATGCTGTGGCAAAAGAAAAATGCAGATGAGTGAAGTGTTGATGGAACTGGATAAGAGCTCTCGTTGTTACCCAAACATACAGTATTTTCTAGGGCAGGGGTACTCAACTAGAAACCTGAAAGGTCCACTCATAAAATTTCCAATCTTTTCAGGGTCCGGAACAGTGATGGTTTAAATATTTTGAACCGAACAACAAAAATGCAGTAGGCCTAACCCCAAAAGGAACATTTCAACTATGCACAATGTATTGTCAGGAGTCAGTGTGAAAAGTTAGTAGGCTTTCAGTGTTGTCTGTAGATACATCCAAAGGCAATGAAATGCATTTAGCCTTTTTAACAGCAGATTTCATTTGGTCCAATAAATTCAGTTAGTCTTGCTGCAGTGGAATCAGCGAGGGATGATTTTTTTTTAGATGTAATCTTTTTGAGTTCCTTCAAACATAGCAATTACTAGCCCTACTTCATTCATATATTTCTTCATAATTTCTGCGTCAGAGAACGGTTCTTTGTGCTTGCCTAAACCATGCCAACTCGAAGTTAAGGTTTCAGTTGCACGCTATGTTGTGTGGCTGACCTGCGTGTTGCTTGGTATGATGCTTGCATCTGGCTTATTTTTCCGGTCCTTAATTTGGACTTTAGTGGATTCTGTCTGCCCTTGAATTCACGATTTTCAGAATCCATCTTTCACCTTTTGCTGTTGCATGTTTTGAGCGCGCCATGATTTTGTTTGCTAAAGAAACTGTTCGCAAATCGCTGCTTGAGGGAAAACCTGGGCATCGCAGCTACAGATGTCATAGTGATAATATACAAACTGATGGGTGCGTACGTGAATTCAATCTGCAACTCTGAAGATGGGATAACTCTCTGTACTTCGAAAAAGATGAGCAATTTATTTTTTCTGTGAATAAAATTAACCGTTTCTGACAGCTCAAAACGGACATAAACCATAAACATAAAGAGCATAGAGATAGATTTTTTTTCTCGGTCCAGATGTCATTGCGCATTGGTCCGGATCCGGACCGGGGTCCGCCAGTTTGTTACCCCTGTTCTAGGGTCTTTTCTGGGAGATTTGGCCTAAAATCATAATCTTGATTCATTGACTCGATTAATCAACTCGATTACGATTAATGAACGATTAATTAATTAATTAATTAATTAATTAATTGATTGATTGATTGATTTATTTTGCCCTCATAGTTCACTGACAAGTTTTGTACAGTAAATGTGCTCACATATTACTAGTGAGAGATTTTTGAATGAAGGGTGCATTACTTGATTTTAAAGTAATTCAAAGGAAACACACTAACTACTAACAATGATTATTTATCATTTAAAAGGGAAGGTAATTGAAAAAATGGACCTGAAAAAATTTGATCAATTACAGGTAATAAACCCGGAACTTTCTCACTGAGGTTAGTGTGGCAGTGGAGGCAAGTGTGTACAACATGGGGGTTTCGCTGAACTGCGAAAAATCATGACAACCCACACCCGCCTTATGCCCGGTGAACACCCAGACACTCAATTTGTGGATGAACAGCCGAGAAGTGTCACATTCTGCCTGTAGTCCACAAGTGCTTACTCATTAGCAAGAAGGAAATGCATTGGATGTCTGGGGAAGGAGTATCAGAGGGCAAATCAAGGGTTTTGCTTGTAATTGAAAGGACAGGAAATAACAGAGTGAATAAGCTTGGTTGAAGCTTCAACTGATAAGTTTGGAAGCTCTGGAACCTTTGAACCCACTGGAAAAAAGTGAGTAAGGGAGTGAGAGTTAGAAAGGGTGTGTGTGTGTGTGTGTGTGTGTGTGTGTGTGTGTGTGTGTGAGAGAAAGAGAGAGAGAGAGGGAGAAAGAGATTAACAATGTGTTTTACAGACATCCTCATCACAACAGATTTGTAGAGATGTGCGTGTATTACAAAACATGCAGCTGTGCCCAGATCATGTATACAGTGTACAAACGAACAAGACCGCCACAATGACTACACGCACACACACTCTCACTCACGCATACATATACAGAAACACACATGTACACACACCACCATGCCCTCTCATTTGAGGATGGAAGCAATTATGTGAGAACAAAGCTGAAAAATTAAAGTCAAGAGGAAATGTTGAAAACACAAGTTTGGTAAATGACCTCATAAACACCAAGCGCCTCCACACTCCAGCCCATCGTCTCCTCCTCACCCCAACATTTTTCTCCTCTCCTGAGCCACCCCCTGTTCCCTCCTCCTGCACTCTTTGCCAGGCTTGGCTAAGCGTTTGTTTCATCTGGTATTCATATGGGCTCCATGCCCCCCCCTCACACACACACACACACACACACACACACCCTGCAATCCATCCAAACTATTTCCTTTTTCAATTTCCAGGGGAAGTTGTTAAATGGTTCCTGAACCAAACAAGTCTCTCTCTCTCTCTCTCTCTCTCTCTCTCTCTCCCCCCCCTCCCTCCCTCCCTGCTTCTGAGTAAGTGCCAGTTGTCAGCTCTCCTTTAGGTAAGCACTCATCTGAATCTCTTTACTGAAGAGAGTACTGAAAGAGCACTGGCTCTCCCTTGAACACAAAAAACAAAAACACAAACAAACGAATTCATTTTTTTAGAACTTTCCACACAATTTCCTTCTAGACACTGAATCTATACGTCACTGTGTAGTTATGTGGTTATAAGTCTGTCTACAGAAGTTCATTTTTATGTGTTCAAATAGACAAGTGAGTTCATGCAGATCCTCTGCCTCTCCCTGTCTGTACTTGTGTGTCTGCTCTCTCTCTCTCTCTCTCTCTCCCTCTCTCTCTCTCTCACTCACTCCCACTCTCTTTCTCTCTGCCTTCTCTTCCCCTCACACCCACCCAGCCTTTGTCCTCAGTGCCTCATAGCCATGGGGGCATGTTCGTCTGAAGGACGTGCATTTGCCAAGGCAGATTCCCAGTCTGGGCCAAGGCTTTGCTCCGAGGCCGCTAGCCGCGCTCCGAGAGGAGTTGGGAACCTCGTCCGCCAAAGCCAACTCCCTCCCAAGCCGCCCCCCCCCCCCCCCCCCCCCCCCTCCCTCCCCCAGCACATCCCCCCACACGCGCACGCCCATCCCACCCCACTCTGCGCCGGGAGGCGAGGCTGGAGGTGGCGAACAGCAGGTCCTCACTTTAAGCAGCCATGACAGGTGTCAGAGGGCCTCACGGTCAGGGCCATGACGAGTGTCCCGCTCAGTTACAATCCTCACTTCGGCGCTTTTCGCCAGTCACGAACTTGATGAGCGCCACGGAGAAGACGCAAGGAGAGGAACGGAGAAAAGAGGAGACAAGCAGAGTGAAGGTGGGTTGGGCTGCAGACAGCTTCTCTGTGAATTGCTGCTCCCGCTGACCCCCCCCCCATCCTCTGTTGCCCATTGCCGCCATGGAAGCGGCTGCCCCTCCATGAGCCCATGGCCTCCCAGCCTGGCACCACACACACGCCCGCTGCCAACCCCATTTAACATAGCCTCCTCATGAGAGGGCCCGCTCTGACTAACAGCACTGAGATAAAGAGAGAAAGAGAGAGAGAGTGTGTGTGTGTGAGAGAGAGAAAAAGTGTATGTGTGAGAGAGAGAGTGAGAGAGAAAAGAGAGAGAGAGGCAGAGACAGATGGGGGGTGGGGTGGAGGGGTTGAATGCCATAAGCACATGTTCTGGTTTGTAAATGTTAAGTGCTTTGAGGGGGGCATAGATTATGTCTGTTTTGGTTAATATTAAGGGTGATCCAGTGGTTGCTGAGAGCTTCTTCACACTTAAGTTCTCCACCGATGATGATAATGGTCACATCAATTACATCACCAGCCTGAGTGTGTGTATATGCAAGTTAGTCCTCATGAACCCAGACTTATGGGCCTGTGAACCGGAACAAAGAGCTCATTTCTTAGCGCGCTGGTGCTCTGGCTGGTGATAATGTCACAACAGCAAACAAGTTGATACTCAATGCTTTGGCTTGCAACCTGCTTGTGTTACAGTTGTGTGCATTCATTGGAAGGATGTGTTATTATTGCAGCTCAGTTCAAACACAATGCTGCCTGGTGCAAAGCTAAACGTAAATGACATCAATTAGCCTAATAAGCTGTTGAAAATAAAAATCATTCACAAATTGAAAACGGCCCTAAATTTAACTCTTTATATTGTTTTTATAAATAATGATTTATATTTTAGTCCAAAAAGATACAACACACTACATTGCATACACATAACTGTAACTGTAACTGTAACACTGAAGCTATTTTATTGTTGTATTCCAAATATGTATGGGAGTCAGCAGTTTGTTGTGCTGTTAGAAGATCTAGAAAAAAAATGTCTAATTCAGTCCAATCAAAACCCATACAGAGTAAATGCACCTAGCATGGTACAATCACCTTATGACCTCAGCAGTTTGTTGTTCTGATCTGTTCCTCTGTGTTGTGCTATACCTGGTGGGGTTGAGGCTGTGTTTTACACATTTTACACTGAGCTGTTTTGTTCAGGAACAGCCAGACGATTTAGCCCCCACTGATGTGGCGTGTCAGCAGTTTTTCACCTCTCAGGGGCAAACACAGATGACGAGCCCTGAGCCAGCAGCTCACAGCAGAGAGCCCACAGCAGAGAGCCCAGAGCAGAGAGCCCTGAGTGGGCTTCAGGTGAGCCATAAAAGCATGAGGCCTCCACTCAACCCCCTGCAGGGTCATACCAGGGAAGCAGTTGTTAAGCCCGCCTGGCACAACCAGACAGGCGAGAGAAAGCGAGCGAGAGAGAGAGAGAGAGTGATAGAATATCATTAGATCATCCCAACCGGTGAATTTGCATCTCAGTGGGCAATTTGCTGGGGCTCCTGTCCAGGGGCCTCCACTCTCAGTCCCTGGCCCAGTCCCAGTGTGAGCTCCCCAGGCCTAATGAGCTCCGTCTCCAGACCCCCACCCAACCAACTCCCCACCCACCTATTCAGCCCAGCCCAGCCTCCCATTGATCTGAACTCTGTGTTTAGCCCCTATTCTCCCTACTGTGCCCCTGCAGAGAGAGACAGCAGGCCCGGCAAGCTCCACCCTTACACACAGTGGGGGTGATGAAGGGATGAGAGAAGCAGAGGAGAGGAAGAAAGAGAACAGGGAAAAAGGGGAAGGGAAAAGAGATAGAAAGGATGAAAAAGAGAGTAGAAAGGAGCAGAGAAAGGAGAGAAGAGGCTCAGATGGAATAATAGAGGATGGCAAAACCTGGCCTACTGTTGCACAAAGAGCAGTTTGTTTACCTATTCCTTGAAAGACAAAGGTGCTGGATGGGAGGTCTGAGTCAACACCCAGTCTTTATCTATTGCATGGCAGCTGGGCCTTCAGGTGGGCTGGCATACCTGTGCCCTGGCTTCTTTAGGAAGTCATGTATGCAATTACAGACCGGCTCCTAAGGGATTCTAAAAGGGCAATCCCAGTCTGGGATGTGATTGGATTTGTAAGTAAAAAGTTGCGGTTTTACCGTTTTACAAAGTTAAAAATAAAAACATAGTGGATGACATAAACTAAGATAACAAACAAATAAGATTAAAGGACAGAGTAAAAAGTCAAAAAGAATAAAAAGTTAATAAAGGACAGAAAATAAAAATAATTTTAGAATAAAGATTTTCCCAAATTCACAAATTTGTAACCTACAAATGTGATTCTATACATCCAGCAAACAGAAGCACGGTATTACAATAGTAACTATCATGCTTAGAAATAAATGATCATGAGTCAAACACCTCAACTGACAGTAGCACCCCTGGATATTCCCTGCACTATTCCTTTAGACAAAGCAGCCAGGCAGTCATGGGAAGGTGTGGGTTGACCTTCTAGACTTTATGGGCCTCTCTGTATTAAGAGGTGTGTCGTCCCACGCTGGTGGAATGACCTACCAAAAACAATCAGAACAGGGCCATCTCTGGAGGCCTTCAAAAAGCTCTTAAAGACCCAGCCATTCAGAGAACATCTTCTATCCTAGCACTAAATTGAACTGAAGCACTATTCCCTAGCACTATGCTCTTTAAGGTTTCTGCATGTAGCTTGATTGTTATCCTCTTTTTGTAAGTCGCTTTGGATAAAAGCGTCTGCTAAATGTATAAATGTAAATGTAAATGTAAGAGGTCCGGAGTTGTAGACTTCAGTGACATTTTCAGACATTTTCAGGGGAGGGGGGGACTCAGCTCAAAACGTCGGTCTGCCTGTTGGGCGGGCAACTACATCACAGAAATTACAAACAATTCCTTCTAATGGAGGTTTCAGACTAGAGGGGTGAATCTGCTTTTGCACGTATTACAGTAATTAATTATTCAGAGAGTCTAATCTCTTCATCTCTTCGCACACTGTAATGGCCCATAGTGTGTTTTAAGATATAGTACAGAACACTGTAGCCTGCTTTCCACACTGAGCTCAAAAACGGCTAAATTACTGAATCCATCAATGAATAGTCAGGAGGACATACATCTTTATGCAGAAGCTAATGATGACCGGGTCAGTCAAGTCATGCCCACGGCCTACAATTAATGACAGAAAACATACAGCATATTTATGCAAATGTCACAAAAAAGGTTTCATGGACTGTTGATTTCATTGTCAGTTTTCTGTCTATCATACAAACACACATTTGTCTCGCAACTACAGCTTAGATCTTTCCCACTCAAGATTTTAGTGGACAAAGTCACAAAACTCTAATCTCCATAAACACAATTAGTGTATTTTCTGAATTAATTGAGATTGTGTGTGTGTGTGTGTGAGATAGAGTGTGTGTGAGAATGTGTGTGTGTGTGTGTGTGTTTTGGGTGGGTGTCCATGCTTCGTTCTCATTAGCGCTACCAAGATTGAGAGTACTCAAAAGTGATGGAGTGATGTGCCAGAAGATGTCATTATTAAAAAGCCATGTGATGTCACATGTTGTCATATTGTCTTACCTAAGATGTCAGAAACATACGAAGTGTAGGTCATTTGCATTTATGCAGATTCCACTAATCTGCTCATTTGCATGTCTTCCTAATGAAGTAGCAGCTGTGTGTTTATGTGTGTGTGTGTGTGTGTGTCTTTGTGAATGTGTGTGTGTGTGTGTGTGTGTGTATGTGTGTGTGTGTGTGATATGTGTGCAGGCGTGCGTGTGTTTGTTAATTAGTTAGCCTGCATGCAGGATTCCTAAAAGGTCAAACTTTGCCAAAGGCTTGAATACATTCTCTTCTCGTGACATGCAATAAAGTGACAAGTGCAATGACAGTTTTTTTTTCCTTTCTTTCATTTTTTTTGTCTTTTACCACAGTTTTACTTTCGCCTTCGTTTTATTATTCATCATCATTTCATTATTTAATTAGCTGGCATTGTTAGATTGTATTAACTCAGACTGAACACATTATTATGACACACAATCTAGTAGCCTAATGCTTCCAACAGTCACATAATATTTCATTTGTTGATACTTCTCATGATATGATATGGGTTAACTTAAGGCACTTTTTTGGCACATCCATAAATTCTTGCAAATATCCATCCTTCCACCCTGTGGATTAAGGCACAGCCCAAGTTCATTTCCTCATTGAAATATGCTCTGACATTTTCTGTGGTGTACACAGCAGCAGTTTTTATGTGCAGTGAAAATAATAGCGCAAGTACAAAGATGTGACCTAACCAGGAGAAGAATAACAAAGCGTTCTCTGGAAGCCAACGTGATGACACGTACTGACAAACGTCCCACACAAAACCATGACTCATAACCACTGCATGCAACTCATATGATTGTTCTGAGCATGCATGGGACGGATATTTGATTTAGGATGTGGACATACACTATATGTCTGAGCCACCGCTACATTATCTCAGGCCTGCTACAAAACTGCACAAATATGGAAACGCAAGCATCAAGGGCAGAAGCCCCCTACTCTGACTCACTGGATGGTTATTGTTTGCATGGCTTTCTTTTCATCTGCTGCAGATGAGGTGCTCACGTGATCTGATGGAACCAGGCACTTGTGAATGAGCATGGAGATGGCGGCTTTGCCCGTCTCCACGGTGACCTCAGGAGACCTCCTCTGTCAGCCAACAGACCCTGCGGAGCAGGCTGCCTCTCCCAGTCACTCATGTTCTCAGCCTGGCAGGCCACAAAGCCTGCTTGATCCCCCACCACCATGCACTGCACAACCTACTCTTATGTTACCACACATCTCATCTGGACGAGCTGCATGTGTGTACGTGTTTATGTATGTGTGAGTGTTTGAGAAAGTGTGTGTGTGTGTGTGTGTGTGTGTGTATGTTGTTGTTGTTGCCCAAGTGGTCCTGTAACATATTTGTTACGCTTTGCCTTTTTATGATCATGTGACTGTTTTGGGACTGGGAACATTTCTAAATAACACTGGCATGAAGATTGCTTTTGGACTCTCTCTCTCTCTCTCTCTCTCTCTCTCTCTCTCTCTCATTTCTTTTATCCTTTTTGTCCTTTTCTCATCTCTCGCACAACAAATGCAACAAATGCATGCAATGTAAAGAATATTTGGTAACACTTTATTTTAAGGTTCACATGTCAGCCACATATACATACCTAATTAATGTCTGTAATACTGACTTGTAATACAGACATTAAGTAAAAGTCAAAGCCTACCAAGTCCTTATTAAGATCAATAATAAATAAATGCCTAATTCATCATGAGAGAGAAATGTGTAAATATATGGCTTACAAGTGACAAGTGACTTATGGAGACATTAGTATGTGTTATTAGGGAACATGTGTACCTTAAAATAAAGTGTTCCTGAATATTTTTATAAACAATGTGAAGTTATTCATGCAATGTTAATGAGTTACATATTTCCACAGACTTCTCTCCAAATGAATCCCAGATCACCTGTTTTTTTACACAGTTTTTGTTTAGTTTAGTAATGTTGTCATCGGTATGACAAAGGGACGTTTGCTTTAAAACAACAACTGCAAAAAAAGACCATGTATTTCCACCAACGCTTTTCTGACATTCGCATAGCGTTCTTTTGGGAGCCATTCCCCCACCGTAGGCAGGGCCAAGGCTGTTTTAAAGGCAGTGGTTGGGGACTGCCCAGTCCCAGCAGTGTATTGAGTGGAATTGACAGTTTTGACAGACGAGTGGTGCTGGTGGCAGGGCCTGGTGTCTACCTCCCAAGCGTCAAGAGCAGCACAGAGACAGTCAACTAATGCTCGAGGCTCACTTTTAAAGACTTGCATGACGCAGAGCAGGAGGATGAATGCTGACATGCAGATTCTGTCCCCTTCAGAAGGGAAGACTACTTCTGTCATTACTTGACATTACTTAATGCCCTAAGTCAAAATATTAATAATGTCCTAACATCCTAAATTAAATTAATAATTGAATTAAATAATAAAATGGACTTTTGTGTTTGAGGATTTAGTAGCCTAACATAGTTAACTTGATACTAAAGTTCCTGATGGATTTGATTGCTTTAATGTGAGAATGTGGCACTTTACAGTCTATCTGTATATTTGCATGTCGCCATTCCCACCTAAAACAACAAATCATCCTGAGTGTGTCCAAAATCCAGATAAAAGAAAATAAGGGCATTATTTCTTGGTCTGGACTGAGGGCTGGAAGGCAGTGAAGTTTGGACAAATGACCCCACAGCACAGCTCAGGGAAACACACATGTGCACAGCAGAGACATAGACGTTAGTCTGATCATTGGCAGAACTCCACTTCCAAGGTACCACGGAAATTCAAATAATCTTTCCAAGCCAGCATTGTCTATTTAGCAAGGCTTAACCAAGAAACGCAAGAGAAGTTTGCTCAGTGGGAGTGCAAGTCTCATCCCAAAGTTTGTACAGTGGGGGAACTGGGTCTTTCTGTGATGGAAAAAATGTCACCCAACCATAGACCATAGAAAGAAACATTCTTGCACGTCCAATGAGAAAACATTTGTACCCGCATTGCAGCGAGACAAGACAAACAAGCTCACAGGTAATGACAAGCATGAGCCCAAGCACAAACACACGCCACTGAGCAAATGGATTAGATGTTCCTCTCAGTGCGCGGCGGCTTTCGGCACCTCGGCGTGTCTTTCGGGACGGTGCCAAGCAGGCCCTGGCGCAGGCCCCAGCCCAGGCCCCGCCCTGGTTAACCCCAGATGCTAGGCACGCATCCAGCTGCCCCAAACCCACCCACATTTCTCAGGAACAGAGAAAGGGCTGGGTGACCCTTGACCTCAGAATACCCAGGAAGTGGTGTGTGTGTGTGTATGTGTGTGTGTGTGTGCAGTTGGAGCAGCCTTTGCAGAAGAGCCGTGTTAAGAGTAAGGGGTGCGTGTGCATGGTAAAGGAGTTGCAGGCACAGAGGCACAGCAGGAGGCTGTATTGACTCATGCCTGAGGTAAACAAGACATGTTGCAGCACGCTTCTGCCTTCATATATCACACACTAGACTCCAAACACTGCTCCGGTCCAACCGCGAAACATGGAAAGGCAACGAAAGAGGGGGAAGAAGAAGAAGAAGAAGAAAAAAAAGAAGAAGAAATGCAGAATTATGTGACTTACACATGGATGCACACCCGCACAGGCACACATAACCTCACACGCACATCTGCTCATAAGCTTAGACCAGATGACTCCCACACCAGTTTACCCAGTCCCTCATCTTCCTATCTCCTTTTCCACAACATGAACCATCCCTCTCCCTCTCTCTCTCTCTCTCTCTCTCTCTCTCCCACATACACACACACACTGGGAGAGAGAGAGAGAGAGAGAGACAGAGCAGCATACTTTGCAGCATACTTTGATGTCAGGGAAACTGGCAGTAAATTCCTCTCTTTTATGCCTGTTCCTTTTTCGATTAGCAAGGTTAACAAGCTTCCCTAGCCAAGGCTAATGAGGACACGTCATATAGAGGGGGTCACTGTGGGGGCCCCTGAGACCCAAGCCTCTCTGGCTCCCACACAACCCCCCACCCCCCAGCATCCTTCAGCCCAGCCTGCCATGCTGCGTGGCCGTCCCAGTATCTCCCGCCCTGCTGGGGACAGATGGAAGCTGAGAGAAGGGGGCGCTCATTAGGACAGGATGTGCCAGGATGCAGTAAAACCCGTTTTCTTTTGCTCCCCCCTCATTTTTCTTCTCCTCTCATTCTCTCTCTCTCTCTCTCTCTCTCTCTCTCTCTCACACACACTCTTCTTGTCTAACTCTCTCTGTAGGCTCCCACCTTATTTTCCCAAGTCCCAGTGTGCTTCAGAAGATCACTTACAGATGTCCCCTTAGTGAGTGAGAACGACCCCCTGCACTCAAGGGCTTAGCCTAGCAACTGAAGACGAATAAGGATGGTGATGAGGATTTCTTAGGATCTACTATATGTCTACGGGTAGGACTGGGCCGCTTTGACTTCAGAGATGACATATTGACATTAAAAATAAC
>JAGFZM010001097.1:237473-250818 GCA_017657215.1 Limnothrissa miodon | reverse complement strand
CCCAGCATCTCTGCATCTACAGTGATGCATTAGTAGTAATAAGGCAGTGCTGATCCTACCCTCCTACAGTAAGTCTCAGGTGCAGGTCAAATTAAACGAAATTCACCTGTAGGTGTCTATGTGTGCATTTGTGTGTCTGTGTGTCAGTGTGTGTGTGTGTGTGTGTGTGTGTGTGTTTGTGTGTGTGATCTGTGACTGGGGTGTGAGTGTTCATCTAGTTTGCTCTGCACACCCCCAATGTCTGAGGGAATGTGAGCCGTGTCACAACGCATTTGGCCAGAGCGGGGCAATGCAGCAGCTCTGCCATTCAGATTGAATCAGCCACCCACACCCACACCCCCACTCAGCTCAGCTGCCCTCTGGACATACAAAACCACGGTGGCCTCCCCTTTCTTTACCTCCAGCCACCTATACACACACACACACACACACACACACACACACACACACACACACACACTCATACAGCACATGCCTCACTGGCCAGCTCCCGGCATCTCACTCAATCTGCACTTGCCCTGATGCCAAGCCACCCCTGTCGACTCCTATTTATACTTCTCTCTCTCTCTCTCTCTCTCTCTCTCTCTCTCTTTTCCCCTTTTCTCTCTTTTCCCTAGGCTCTTCCTATGTATGTTTTCCTCCTCCCTCAATTTCTTGATTTCTGTTTCTTCATTTTTCCTGCTTCTCTCCCTGTCTCTGTCTCTCCCACACTGAATCACTGCACAACTGTGTCCCCTTGTCTGTCCACTCTCCTTCCTTTTATCTCTCTCTCTTCATCTCTCTATCCTTCTCTCCTCCCTCCCTTCCCCTCCCTTTCTCTCTTTCCCTGATTTCAGAGAAAATAGCTGTGGGCCAGAGTCGGGGTTGGCTGCCTCTTTGCGTTACCAGCTAAGATAAATATTCCCAGGATGACTCCAATTGCCTTGAGGATGTTTATGCGTGTACAGGCTGCTTGATGCTCTCTCTCTCTCTCTCTTTCTCCTTTATCCCTCTTTCTCTTTCCCTCGCTTCCTCTCCCCCCCCCCCCCCCCCTCCTTTTTCCTCTCTTTTTCCCCTTTTTTTCCCCTTTCCCCCGGTGGGCGGGGGGGGGGGGGGGGGGGTTGGGGTTGAAGGGGGGGGGGGGGGGGGGTTGGGGGTGTTCATCTGTTGGAGAGGTGGGAGTCCATGTTCCGTTTGTCCCACCTTGGTTAACCTTCCTCTCCTACTTGCTGACACCCCTTGTGGTTCCGTGACCTTTGAACTGCGTCTGTGAAGAGGTTGAACTTGTCTGGTAAAGAGGTTGGTCAGATGTGGTGCGTTGTGGCATCTGGAACAGGACAGAGGCAGGTCACAGACAGAGGATGGTGCAAAATAAACAAACAAGAACAACACACACACATACACACACATTCACACCATTGCAAAAAAGGATCAGGGGTAACATGACAGTAAGAGCTGACAGTAAGAAAATGATATTAATGTATTGTTGATATATTGTGTAGGTAGTCTGTACAATTTAACTGTCCACAGCTGAAAATGTAAATGAGCAGGAAACCCATAATGTGTTAGCACTACTATTATGGCCTAATCTCACATTCACAAATGACTAAATGGCTATGAGTGAGGAGGCTTTTAGAACTGCATACTGTATGTTTCTGAAGTTACTCAAAGTCTCCTTGGTTTTCTTTTAAAAAAAAAAAAAAAAACTCTCAAGCCTAGCCTTGATCCAGTCCTAAACCACTCTCTGCTTTCCATGTGCTAAGTCTGCACATAGACAGTCAAGGAAGTTATGCCTCATGCCTTATTAGACCTGAAGGGCGCGTTCAAGAACATTCACAACGTGCCTCAACACGACCAGGTTTTACAGGCCACACATATTTCCCCCCTCTCAGCATCCCAATGCATCCCAGTCGCTCAATTCTCCAGTCTGACGTAACCAAGAATCTCACGCCGAACCCAGCAACCTAGTTCCCAGCAGGACCAGAGCATGCATCAACAATTCAATAAGGGAGGGAACAGGCAGGGGTAAAAAGCATTTTTTTTTTTAAAAAAAAAAAAAAAAACACTAATGACAGCAGGGTAGGGTGACAACAGGCACCGTTTTCCTAGAAACAAAACAAGTTCCCACCTGTCCCTTGGATGAGTGTCTGTTCTGTTAACTGCCAGATATAAACTAGAGTGGCCATCTCCAGCCCCCCACCGCACCCCACCCCACCCCACCCCCACTGCCCCTTGGCTCGGCTGTCATCATTATCTGGCAGGAGGTTGCCCAATGTCTCATCTCTAGCCCAATGTGGCAAGTCTCTTGCTAAAAGACACAATTTAATGGCTCACCCCCAGACACCATCTGCCCTCTTAAAATCTTGTCACTCCGACACACACAAATAGTCAGTCACATACAGGATATGGCCAGCATATACCGGTAACTGATTTAGCATTTTTGCCTGACATCTTCAAAAATTAACAAACATTTTGGTTGTTTCAATATAACTCACATTCTCTGAAATCTGATGGAGACTGTTCTAACTCATCTCTTCTCTTATTTTCCATGCCATTACCACCCTGCCGTGAGTCATCACTGCCTTCCACTGCCTGCGCCTGCACCTCCTGGGTTCTCCTGGGACCTTCTTCCAACGTGATCCGGCGGCACTCCTGAATGGTCCTCAACCCACTCCACTGTCCATGCCACTGCCTCCCTGCTGAGGGTCACCCCTGCCCTCCACTGCCTGATCCTGCATCTCTCTCCTGGGCGGTCTGCCTTCAGCTTCACAGATGACCCTGACATGATCGATACAGCCTCTAGCTGGCCCCTGGCTTGACTGCGCCTAATGACATGGGACTATATCCTGGGATTCTAATGGGACTCCTATATTACTTTATTTACCAAAATTTTCTTGTAATGTGTATCTAATGGAATAATAGTGGACTATCCGCCATCTGAGAGACTGAAAACCTGCCCTAGGCAGTTGGGTTAGCCCCTTGAGCCGTCGGAACTGCCCAAGGTTTCTTCCTCTACCATAACAAGTAAAAACAAAAAACGCTGCGAGGGAGTTTTTCCTTGCCCCTGTTGCTCATTGGGCCTCTTGTGTTAAGTGCTTTGTGACATGCCTTTTGTAAAAATGCGCTATATAAATAAAATTGAATTGAATTGAATTGTTTCACAATCAGGCTGAAGCCTTCATATTTTCCACACAGACCTCAGGACCTCAACCTGTGTGATTATAGGGTAGGCTATATCGGTGGGCTTTTATTTGTAATTGAACTTCAGTAAAATAAGCGATATTTTATGCCAAATGTATTATTTTAAAAACACATCAATTTAAATAATCAAAATACAGTCACAGATCTGGACCATCTGAAAGGTTTAAATGTGCCTGGGCATGTGAAGTGCATGTGAATCAATCTCTGCAGTGTTCCATTCATAATCTCTCACAATTACACTTACTTATTTTGTCTTAGTGATTTAGCTTTGTGTGGGACATTTACCTCAAGTGTTTCTAAATAAACAGTGTCAACACATTACACAGGATCATCAAATTTTGCAGTATTTGTCCGTTTGTAAACATGATAAGACATTTATCTCTCTGTCCTGACCATCTGCCTCTCTCCCCCCCTCTCTCTCTCTCATATCTCTGTTTTATATGCCAGTCTCAGAAAATTGGGTCTGTCAGCAGAACTATTGTCTGTGGCAGTCACGCTTGTTTAACCTCTTTCTTCTTACCCTTGACAGGTGCATGTGGGCTCCCAGCAAACACATCAAAACATACACTCACATGCACAAAATAAACACACATAGAC
This sequence comes from Limnothrissa miodon, assembly GCA_017657215.1. Classification (NCBI taxonomy): domain Eukaryota; kingdom Metazoa; phylum Chordata; class Actinopteri; order Clupeiformes; family Clupeidae; genus Limnothrissa; species Limnothrissa miodon. Next base: position 247,041 of record JAGFZM010001097.1, on the reverse strand, counting down.
ACACACGTACACACTTACTCTCTCTCTCTCTGGGTGAGAGAAAGAGTAATAGCACGCTAGACACTTGGAGGGGGCAACGATCCTTATTGTTCATACAGTCAAGGTCAATATCTGCGAGAATATTCAGTGAAACAGTTTTCAGTTGCTCAGAAAAAGCTTGCCATCCCACCCTTAAGCACACACACAGAGTATTGAGGAGGTACTTTGCTATATCGCAGTATCAGTCTCTTTACATGCAGGATTAGGATAATTTGATCCAGTGGTAAAAGTCTGTTTGGTGCCCCTTGGGCAAAAGCTGTAGGAACACTTTGAAGTCTCCCAATCAGCACCACAGCAGTTCCACTGCTCCACTGCAAACATAATGAAATCAATTTCCATAAGCCATTCAAATGAATCAGGCCTTTGTGGATGTATATTTTTAAAGGTGAGTGCAGAAAAACTACTACCATATGCAGAGATCATGACTGTGTATATGCTTCATGAAACAGGTTTTAGTGGGTGTAGTGTACCCTGAGTGAAATTCTTATATTATCATTGAGACTTTTAAGGAAGAGGTAGCTACATTTATTTGAAAATGTTGTCATAGAGGATAACTTCTAAACCACAAGTCACTAGATTGTTGTATAGCTAGAAATCCTCTGAAATGTACAGTCTATGTGCAAATTCCCACACACTTCCGATGCTCTTCTTGGCTCTATGTAGAGTGCTTTAGTGAAATGCAATCTGCTGTTGTTTTGCAGCTGAGAAGCAGCTTGATCTGTTCTCTTGCTTGTGTTGTTTAAAAAGAGACGTGCTTGACAGGGTGGCACTGATACATGTTGTCACGTTCAGTCTCCCTGACATGTAGCAGGATGTGCCTTCGGAACACAGCCCTGTCTGTACACACACACACACACACATACACAAACACACCTTTATAGGTTTGTGATTGCAAGACTTACCAATAACCTGCATACAGTGATATCATAGCCAGTAATTTTGAAAAAAGGCTGTGACCTGTCATTGACTGCACTTTCACACAAGCCTTGGGCATAGTAGGACAACCAGAAATGATGACAGGAATTACTGTAAAAGTGTTGTATGTATGATGTGATGTATGCTTGTTTGATTACTGTCCAACTGGGACTTGTACGTTTACATTGGCGTATGCCTGAAGTGAGGCAGGACCAGTAGCCTAAACAGAAAAATGCTCTGGCTCTGCGCTGCGGTGCAAAGTAACTTGTGTCCTCTCGTGCTCTGGGTGTACCTCTGCATCCGGGAATGTCCCTGACTGCTATCACACCCTGATTCAACGTCAGATTGCCGTGCGAAGTCAGATTGCTGTGCCGTAATCTGTTCTGTTTTTAGACTCTCGTTGGGTTTTCCTGTCTGTCTAACCACATCATCTGCCCCCATTTGTATTGCAACAGGCGCGTTCTGAGAGCCAGCGCTCTGCCAGCAGTTGCTCCATTCACTTCTCCTCTCTCAGCATCTCCTGGGCCGAGATACAAGTCTGGACAACTGTTGCAGCTCTTCCTTGCTGACTAGATAAACACATGCAGGAAATGAATGCGGTTTTCGTGATGATTCACCCTGTACTGGAAACATTTATTGTCTACAGAGGCCATTCAAGCCTCAGTCATTGCCCTGGATCAGCAGCATGCTACGCTCCAACTTGCTTTTGTCTTTCCTGTTCGATCTTTTTTGTTTGGTTTTTGTTTGTTTCGTTTATCCACCTTAAGGTTTTCTCCAGCCCCGCCACGGGTATGACAGACAGACTGAGCAAAAATAACAAGGTGGCGTAAAGGATTTAAGCCGAGCAAGCCCAGCCCCATCTGCAAACCTCGCGCCACAGCGCATGGAGGCATTTCATGGCTGCTCAGAGTGAATTACAACACAGAGCCAGTCAGTCGAATCCAGTTTTTCCTCTCCCCTCTTCTCCACTTTGCTATATTTATCAGTGAAAAGTGCCTAAAGGCCCTTCTTTAGCCATGCAGTACAGCTGGTTAGTGACGACGGGTAGTGTAATGACTTTTACCTTTAGCTGAACCATAAAGCTCTGGTTGTGCCTGTGGGCATATACTCTCTCTCTCTCTCTCTTTCTAATCCATCCCCTTTTCTTTGAATCTGCTGCACTGGTTTACTCAGTTAAGGTAATCACTGTAGTAAATATAAATATATTATGCTAAATCCTGCGACCTAAAGTCACACTGCCCTTGGTTTTCCCCCTCTAAAGCTTAGACATAGCAAATCTCCATGACAGTTTGAGAATTATGTGTATATATCATATTCAAAATGACTTCCTGCAATAGACCTCACCAAGAATTGCAGCTTAAAATATAATGTGATCCACACAAATTGGCAGGTAAAAAAAATCCACCTCTGTACAAAATAGAAAAGTTCACCAAGAGCATCTGATCATTAGAATTTACAGTTGGTCGCTAAAATCAGTGTTAATCATAGTTCATGTGTTAAACATAGTTCACAACGTTGATGTGACGAAACATTCCTGTCATGTTTTTTCCTGCCAGCTGTTCCTATTGTGAAAAAAAGATTTATTACTTACTGTTGTCAGGTTCATACCTGTAACCCAATTTCAGTAAAGTGCTTTAGCTCAGATTTTCTGTAAGTATGATTCAATTGCATGTTGTAGAAATGCCAGTATAAGTGTTTGGGCAAGGTGAGATATAGTGTTATGTTCTTCTTGTCAAGAACTTTTGTTTACTCATTGTGAAAAGTAACCTACAGGAGCCTACACATAACTATTTCATTGTGACTGAATTTTCAGGTCTGACAAAGATTGAATGTCATGTAACATAACTTGATGTGTGTCTAACTGAATTGAACATGTAAAAGTGGAGATGATAAGGGCTGGAAATGTCTGGTTAACCCAGAAGAGGAAGAGAGTAGATCTCAGGTGTGTGAAAGCGACTTACACATAATATAAGCATTTATTGAAGTTATTAGGGCATTCTCATGACCTTCACAAGATCTGTAAACCCCACATTTCCTATGACTTAAAGAAACAAGATTTTCACAAAGGATGCATTATCCTGCACTGATCACAAAATCGCTGGAGCAGGCCATAATGGCAGCCTGTGATGACAATGCAATAATTACATGGCTCATTTGACCCAAGTAGCTCTGCCAAAAGACGGTATCCACAGATAAATGAGGAATGTTTGTTTCTGTGTTGACATGGATTAAATCTAAAGTGACAGGTTATGAAAATGACTAACAGTAATCCATGTTTGACAAAGAAAATGTAGCCTCTAAATTTATTAGATTTGTAAGAAAATGCATTTCAGTGATCATTGGTTAAAAGACTGTTGGGTAATGGTTAAAAGACTGTTAAATCTTTTCCAAATGAAAACATCAAGCTGATTCTATAAGAGGATCCTATTGTTTGTTTAGCCGAAGGTACATGAACAGGTGTGGGTGTCCAAGGAGGATCCTGCACTTTGTCATGGCAGCAATAATCACAAAGCTATAAATATGCTCAGACATCCGACAGACACAGAGACAGAATCCAGGTGGCTCTTCAGACATCTTTTACAGTCTGTTACAATCACTAGAGAAATACAGTATTGGACAACTTGTTGCCAAGAAACTATGCCTGATAACAAACATGTTGAAGGCTTCAAATATTGCAAGTGTGTTTTATAAATGGAATATCACTTCACACATTTGTATGGAGTGAAGAACTCTATAAGGCAAAAACACCCACTTGATACAGTATCATGCAACAATGCAAATATATTGACCTAATTTGTCCATTGAAACAAAATGAAGTGAAATGTGAAAGTGAATGCTTGGACAGAAGCATTTTAATGGCCTCGTTTGGTCTACTGCTAGGCCTTGCCTCAATTTCTAAATGCTTCTCCTTTGTTCAGTGTTATTTTAGAGAAAAAAAAGAACTGCTCCAGTGCTCTTTGTAAAGGCTAAATTATTAGCTTTTGGGCAATGAGACTTATCCTGAAAAATGTCAGAAATTATGAGCCCTTTTTACAGTCACTGTCTTCTATTCAAATATCATCTCCATTGTGATCTTTCTTTTTTTTTCTCAAGAAGGCAATTATATATCACTGTATCCATAATGTATTATTGATAATGACCAAAATAGGCAATATACCATTTCAACACAATTCTGATAATTCAATGTACCAAAGAAAATCAACCAAATAAAATACTAAAGTACTTTACTAAACAACGTAGATTATAGCACAGAATTATATCAAACATGAGCTGGCCAAGAATGCACTGATATGTTGGAGGTTCTCACACCTATTGAAAAGACCTGGAAGATGAGAGGCCTTGAATAGAAGGGAGGTGGATGAGATGGACACTGAGGACATGTATTCAACATTCATGAATGTGTTTGACTGACAGCTGGCAGCATCACACCAACGACGTCCATCCGGTGGCTCTCCCATGGATGGCAGGTGGCTGATTAAAGTCCAGAGTCCACTCCACTCTCCCAGCTTAAATCAGTCAATAAGGAGTTGGGATTAGTGCTGGATAACATCTATGGCCTGTACTGTAGTGTCTCGGGAATAGAACATGTGTTCTTTGGGAAAACCAAGCTTTGGAATCATCCTCATAATCCAGGCCTCCAAAGTCCTCCGTGGCCTCTGAAGCATCTAAGACATCACATCCAAGGTAGGTTTATGCATTTGAGTTCCTTCTGGCTCTCTTGTGCTTTTCTGAAGGCATATCTTGAGGGAATAAACAAAAATATGCGTACATTTCAGTCCTCCAAACAAGCGAACAGCTTGCGTTGATTACTGTTGTTCAGTGCGGGTGAGGTGAACAGTCGGCCTGTATGCTGGTTGGGGGGAAGACACAGATGCTTTTAATTTGGCTGAATGTGTGGTGTCGGCCATCCTGTAATTTATCTGTTTTTGTGTACTGTAAAATAGGAAACAAGAGGCACTTTTATGGGGAAAACAGAGAGAGGGAGAGAGAGAGAGAGAGAATTTTCTATCTGCCATCTGAAAGCAATGGTGTTAGCGTCCTCACTCTGGTCATCTCTGCGACATGGTCTGGTGTGCGAAGATTTCTGGTGTCCACGGCCGACTGGAGTCAGTTCCCGTAGAAACTCAGACATCTGCTGTCTGTGAGGCTCTGGCGGGAGGGGAGGCCAGAGCATGAGGGCTGTGGTCTCCAAGACTGCTCGTGCTAATTGGTGATATGTGTGAGCAAGCGAGACAGCGAGGGAGGGAGAGAGAGAAAAAGAGGGAAAGAGTGTGTGGGGTGGGGGGTGTTTGGGTGGACAGAGAGGGGATTGGCGGGGTTGGGGGATGACAGGCCATTGCATTCCCACAGAATGAGTCAAAAGAAAACAAAAAGAAGAGTCACTTGGGTCTCTGATGCCCCCACTCCTCCCGCTAAGCCCCCTCCCCAACCTTTGAATATCTCCTCCACAATCTCCCCCCACCTCTTGTCTGCCCTCCCTTCCTTGTCCAGCCCCACCCTGGCCAGCCCTGCCCATTACACCCAGATCGAGCCTGTGACTGGATCTCCGCTCTTTGTAAATTAGATTAATTTCTTCCACATTTTCTTTCAGGATTAGCTGTTCGCCCCCTGCAGACTTTTTATGTTCTCATTATTTAGCTTCCCCATCGCAATGACCAATAACCCCTCAAATATCCCACAACCCTACCCCACCCCAGTCTCCAAAAACATTGTAGCAAACCACCACCACCACCATCTCTCTCTCTCTCTCTCTCTCTCTCTCTCTCTCACACACACACACACACAGAAAATACATTGTATACACAGACCACATGCTGTAACCCCTCCCATATGTTTTTTTTTTCTTCCTGTTAAACAAGGCTTTGGTTAGACCCCCCTTGTTCATCTTATTGTTTTGTTCCATCGCTCTCAATTGAAGCCTAATGCTGTCCTTGCCTATTACAGTACATTGTGCTACAGCTGTGGGGACATTCAAAAGGGCTATGTCTGGCCAAGGTGATTGACGCTTGAGAAGGCCTCTTTAGACCCCTCATTATTGTGCGGTCCCAGTGAAGGGAAATCTCTGAGCCTGTTTGCGTTAAATGCAAATTGCTCCTAATGGACTACAGATTGAATGCAATACTCAATTAAAGAACGGCAAGAGCAGCAGACGACTGGAAGAATGCACGTTGCTACCTGTCATTTAAAACTCAACTGTCTTTGAAAATCAAATAAGTAATCAATAATTAATGTGATTGGAATATGACAGTGTAGTCCAACCTCTACCAAATCTGCTTGGCTTTGACTTTTAGAATCATTAGCTGAAGTGAGCCCCATGCCACAGTCACAACTCCAGATGCCTCTCACTGAGTTTGTGTCTAAACAGCCATTGTAGTGCCTGTGAATTTGGACTGGATGATATGGCTAAAAAAAAGAAATAGCCTTCTGACGACTGCTGGAGCTAAATGAAACACTGACCCAAAACACTAGGTGGCGCTAGCCTGGCTCCTGGATTTTCAGGGGAAGAGTCCAAATGAAAAGAGTATTTTCGTACTATATTGTTTTAAATCCCCTTCACATCCTGATTGCAACCAATTAACTCAATGCTCTAAAATAAAAACAAAAAATGCTAGTCATATGTATATTAAACAGGACTAAAAACACAACTTCCAGTCATTTGAAGCAACCCATTGAAATGAATATGGTGATATGTCTATCAAACTCAGATGGATTTGTGCCTACCCCATCCCATTTCTCCCGTACACTGAAGTCTGTGGCTTTGGAGGGAAGTCTGAAGAAAGGACTATGGACTTTATAAATGTGTATTTTTAAAATGCAGTTTGCTCAAACCATTTTTCCAGGATCTCCTTTCCTACCTTTAGATTGATGAAAGTGTAAGATGGAAGATAGCCTTCTAAATCAAGAGTCTTAGTCTTGACTTGTTTTAACAACTAAAAAAGTTTGCTTCCTCAAAGATCTCTAGTCTTAGTATCGACTCAGTCTTGACCAGTCCTGATTTGGTCTCAACCTGGGCAGTCTTATCCCCTGAAACATTCAAGAAAAAGTACATGAACACACTAAGTGAAATGCACATTAGCTAAAAATGTAAATGCTTTATCAATACCCAGCCCCAACACCTGTGTTATTTCCTTAAACAAGATAGCCTGCTACTACACAGTAAGAAGATAGCCTGCTAGTACTACACAGTAAGAAGATAGCCTGCTACTACACAGTAAGAAGATAGCCTGCTACAACACAGTAAGAAGATAGCCTGCTACTACACAGTAAGAAGATAGCCTGCTACTACACAGTAAGAAGATGGCCTGCTACCAAGCTGTTGAAAAATGGCCTGCTACTAAACTGTAAAAAGATGGCCTGCTACTAAACTGTAAAAAGATGGCCTGCTACTAAACTGTAAATAGATGGCCTGCTACTACACAGTCCTCGTACTCTACCCCAAAGACAGGCACCAACATGATTCTTTACTATCCTTCACTGTCCCAAAGACATGTGCCTCCTGACAAATGCCCTCAAATACAATGTTCCATCCACAATGAAGTAAAACCCTGATGACGTTTCAGTGATGACAGATTGGACTTAGCCAATGCAAATACACTACTTGAGAGCAAGAGAGCTGGCATAGCAGGAAACATTAACCAACCTTGTGTTGAACAGCCTCACAAACGGCCAAGAAGAGCATCTCAGTCCCGGTATGCCCCCCACCCTACCACACACACACACACACACACTATCCTAGAACCCTTAAAGACTGAAGTGGTTTGAATCAAAAATGAAGCATTATTCAAGCTAGTTTAGTGGTTGAAAGTTCAATTCAAGGCTTAGTGTTTAGTAGGGAAATTGGGATAATCCAGCCATGTTGGGGCTAGATGATAGGTGATGAAAGTATCACTAAAGGTAATTAGTGCACAGAGTTTAAGCTCATTAGAGAGTAATGGTGCAAATGTAATGCATGAGAGCAGATTCTGCATGTGTAAACCAGGAACTGCCACTGGTTACGATGATTACAGCACTAGCACAGTGCCAGGGACCACAGAGAAATGTCTAAGCAAGCTACATCTCATCTTTCAACCCTGCCTTTAAAAATGAGTCTGAAAGACAGAAGGCAGTTACGCCAGTCAACGGTAGGCCGGGCCCGTAGCCACACTGCTGGTCGGACAGGTTCTGAAGGGAGCAGCTCCCACTTGCCCTGTTGTTGAGTCAGACAGCTAAGACTGCATTTAGCGCTCTGCTAACCACATGCTTAAATACACAATTGCATGTGTGGCAAAAGGCACTGGGAAATGCACAAAAAAAGAACCTGACCTTTTACCTGTTGAGTAAGAAAAGAACACATAGCTCACACAACAATCATTTGAGGGAAAACTGGCTTGAAATATTTTAGCACGGGAATAACTTTAAACTACAGTGCGTGCAATGAAATATAATTTCAAAGTTTTGTAGTGATACTCCAAGACAAATAATATCAAACCATAAAGTATACAGTATAACTGAAATAGTCTATAGTAGCCTATAATGTTGTGCCTATTGCAAGTTATACACCATTTAATATTACTAATGAGGAAAGGTCCAACTTTCTGAGAGGAAAAACAATCAATCATGCATGACTGAAAAAAGAAAGCACAAGCACTATATGAAAGCTATCTCGGTTGGCTCTGTGCAATGCAGGTTGTACTGGAAGGTAATATTAGATTATGATGTTGCTACAACTGGTTAGGTTTGCCATTAAGTAAGAAATAAAATACTCCACAGACTATCTTTCCTGTTTCTAAGAGTACAGTGTCTACTAACCTGAGAATTTTCCAGACATTTCTATATTTAAATTCATATCAATTCAAAATGGCACAATTCTGACACAAGTAATTAAAAACAGCATCAAGTTTTTATTCTTTTTTGCCCCAGTACCTTTGAAAGTTGACACATCCATGGGAAGACAACATTCCCATTATCTAGCCACTAAAGGGTAAAAAACTAACCCATTTACAAAAGTTTAACACATTTGAAAAAGTTAAACCTTACACCAGCAATGTACCAATATGTACAGATCACATTAAATTACATTAACATAAATTAGAAAATATTTACATTCAGGGCAAGGTAAGTGAAAAATCCTCAGTTTTGTCTTATTTCTAATTAAAAGCACTCATTTAAAAAGACATATATACAAATGTATATACAGACATACATGCATACAACAAATGGCTTTCTATTTTTTATATTAGCACTCACAAGTACTTTGTAAATCTCAAATTTTCTATGACTACAATGATTGATCATTTTCAAAGAGGAATTCAAAGAGTAAAAGTAAATTGGTTGTTTTAATGCTTTCTAGTTGATCTCATCATGACAGATCCTTATAATTTCTCTGATTTCATGTATAATTTCAAATTGCCCATACATGCACTTCAACCTCACATATGACCACTCCTATCACTCCCATTCTCAAAAACACAATAACACTGTTGCCAATGAAGACATTTGTAAGTCTACTGCAAAGAACAAAAAACATCTTTTCTGTGTGTGCATTACAAAATCAGCACCTTCAAAATGAGAGGAAATTGCATGCCCTCCACACACACACACACACACACACACACACACACACACACACACACAC
>JAGFZM010001097.1:174287-237463 GCA_017657215.1 Limnothrissa miodon | reverse complement strand
ACACACACACACACACACACACACACACACACACACACACACACACAACCAAAGCATGAAAGCGTTCACACTCGCAGCCAGCCATCTTGAAATGATGTCCTCAGGAAAGTAAGCCGTCTCTGTCCTTTGCCAAAAAAGAGAACCCATGGGCCACTATTGTTGTTGAAATCTGCTGAGCACTTGCACACGTGGAACACAGAGAGCTTCAATAAGCCCCAACTGATGGGCAAAAACAAGTGTTAAATTGGGTTTCGAAAAAAGTCTGCAAAAATGGCTATGAAAGATCTGGGCCGAGCTTCCCATAGTTGAGTTAGGAGGATAGTATGGGTCACTGCTAAAGAATGTTGTGGAAACACATGCAGATCTACATGTAATCCATACTGCTCACACTACGGGTGTGTTGAGGATACACACCCAAGATCAATGGCAGAAAATATGTATAAGTGCATAGAACTATTGTTATTGGTAAACACGACCCAGGAGAGGCTTGCGATTAGGTGGACAATATCTGGGTCTGAAACTAACTGAAATAGTCATAACAGCAACAAACACATGACAAGTTAAGTCTGTAACGCAGTTTGGACACGAACATGTCAGAGTGACCGCCAGAGAGCTGTTTCCTGTCTGCCATCTTGAAGCATCCTAGCCCCCCACCCCCCTTCCCCACATACACACACACACACACACAAGAGTCCTCATTTTCTGTGCTTCTCCATCTTCTCCGAGCTTTTGCTGCCGCCCTCAGATGAGCCCTGCGAGTCGCTGCCCGAGCTCAGGTACATTTTGTCCACCTGTTTGAGCGCCTCGTTCAGATAGTTCTGCAGCGAGGTCATGGCGGCGCAGATGGCCGGGGAGCCAAAGCCGTGGGTGATGAGGCTGAAGTGGGTCAAGCAGCCCTGGATGCCAGGCTCCAGGATGGGCGCCGGGCGGGAGTTCCCCAGAGGGGAGCGGTCCTGACTCAGCAGGTCAGTGAACTCCTTACAGATTTGTCTGAATGGAAAACAGGAAGGTTCACAGTCACTAGGCTGGACAAGTCTCTTTCCACTACAGACAGGTTAAAATATATATAGAAAATATCAAATAATATAAAGTATGTTTGTCCTATAGTTCGGTCTAATGAATAAGTCTCTGCATTGCATTAAAGTTCTAACATAAATGACAGAACAACAATTCTGACAAGAAAAATGTGACATATTTTCACAATTTTATGTTCAAATATTGTGTATTTCAAATACTGTACATATTTATATTCCAATTTATTGCATCACATGCACTGCGACCTCTTAGGGGACTGTATATGTGCTAAATGGTTGAGGCATAATTAGAATAAGTCCTTCAGATGCTGACTCACTTGGCTGCTAAGAGCATATTTTTGCGGGAGTTGATCTCATTACGTTCCACATGTGGTCGGCCCAGGTACTCTGCGACCGCTTTGGCCGGAAACTCCGTCTCACACACGTAGCCGAAATCTCTGGCGAGGTGCACAGCCTCCCCTGCACATGAACAAACACCAAAGTTAGTCCCGACTATCATAATAAGCGTGTTACATGCTATCACTTTGCCTTTGAGATTCAAAGAGGCATACCAAGTGCTGTTTGAGGAAGCCAGTTAAATGGTCACTTCTATCTGTGTGTATGTGTCTTTTGGTGGTGGTGCTGGGTGAGTGGATGGGGAGGGGTGGGGTGTGGGGACTACAGATAACACCCTCTGAGAACGGGGGTGGGCTGCAGGGATGGAGGAGTCATCCCGTACACTTTTAATGGGCTTGTGCGGCTGCAGGCATCTGAGCTTCCTATGGAGCCGACAGAGCGTCTTATTGATAGACACGCACATCACTTTCCCCATCTTTAAGGTCAGCCGCTCCTCTTGGCAAACAAACACGTGATAACAAATCGCGCTTCAGCTTTGAAGGTCTCTAAATAACACAGCCCTGCAGTCATGTCCCTGCTTCCAAACGCGGGCTTGTCCACGGCCCAGAATGCCATGGAAGAGCAATAAAAGATAAATAAAGAAATAAATAACACCAAAGTATTGCATGTGGCTGGAGGCTCTCCAAGACTCGTGATTGCAGTAAGAAAGTCCCAATCACTTATGAATCACTTCTTGACTGTGTTCCAGAGAGCAAAGACAAATGCCACTGCAGAGTACGAACAGCACTTTGATGAAAGGAGCGCATGCATTAGAAGAGCTCGATATGATTCTCACATGAGTTACCTGACCTAGCTTCCTGAAGACTTAAACTTTGACACATATTGAACTTGTCAAAACACACAGCGCTGACTTGCAAAGTACACTCAATCATCAACTACTCATTAGTCTGCTTTCCGGTTCGTCAAGTTCTGAGAGGGGCAGTTACAGTATTTACTGCTAAACATTAGGAACCGACTTTTTCAGACGTTTCTGTCGCTAGCATATAGTTGTGGCAGCGCGTGGCAGGCTGAATTGAACCACAAAATGGGAAATGGGTTATCTGTTTAGAATTATACAAGGAGGGGGGACAGTGACAAACTAATTAAAAACACACAGTTGAGTCAACAGTCCTCACTAAAAATCATTCATTCATATTGGCTGTAGCTCATTTAAATGAACCCCCTTGAACAACCACAAAAGGGTACATTTTGTCACTGTAAATAAACAGCAACATGTTTGCTTTTTACGACAATAAAGGATATTATTGAGGGGCATTATATAGCATACCTTCAACTAGGGCTGTGAGCAGTGTGACGTTGGCGGCCTTTCTCCGTCCCGCGGGCAGATTCAGTCCAATTTTATCCAACTTCTCTCTGAGGGAGCGGCCCCCATTCTTGGACTTGGCCCTGGAAGACAATGAGAGTATGGTGAGAATGAGACCACTGAGGAAGCTGCAAACACGCTACAACGTTCTCCAATGCAAAACATATGCCCTGTGAAGCACCAAGCATATTCATTCTCCCAAATGTCACATTATGCTGAATGAAACTCCTAATCCTTGTTAAATGTCCCTTGTGAAAATACTGCCCTGGGGCCAACGTGATTTCATATCAGTAACAGAGACGACAAAGAAACAAGAGAAGGAACCCAGCCGAGAGGTCGACTGCAGCAGACAAAAGGATGCTTTTTGTTTTGGCCTAACGAGCGCTGACTGGCACGATGCTTTAGCCTAACTTTTTTTGCAAGGGGTATATTTTTCACACTCAAAAACACACACAAGCGTACACAGAGATTCCCCACTTGCTGTGGCCGATTCGTTTTTCCACATGACTGGGGCGCAGGCCTTGCGCTCTCTGTGGCGAGAGGCAGAGACGGCATCTTTGGGGAAGCGTGTGAGCGAACCCCCCAACCCCCCCTCTTATGTCACTGTGTGACCTACTTTATGGTGTCTCAGAGTGAGTGTGTGCTTATGTTGGTGTGTGTGTGTGTGTGTGTGTGTGTGTGTGTGTGTGTGTGTGGCGTGGGGGGCACATGGGAGAGAGAAATCATGCTCTCTTAGCAAAAACACATTTTCTGGTCAGGGTGTTGTATACATCCCCTCCACCAACACTAACCCCCAACCTCACCCAACTGCCCACATCCACCCCCCCCCCCCACCCACACACACACACACACCATCAGCCAACACCCCATACCCTCTACTGGGGCTCCCACAGAACCTGACTGTTGACATATGGGGCACAAGGTCAACTGCTCTGCAACAATTCAAATCAGCCAAGCGACCCTTAACACACGCTGCAAACACTAACACTCCCTAGACACACTGATGCTAATGCTACATAATCCCAATGTATCAAGCCTGAGACACAACACATTTATCCTCATGTCACAAACGGAGATGCAGTACATCACACATGTATACAATATGTCTAAGCAAACTACTTTGTACAACTTTGTATGGGTAAAATTCAAGTACCAGACAACACTGTTTTAAATCCCCTGGCAAACAATTTTTTTTTCTTTTCAAATCTAACCAAAGAATAAAATATCATTGAACAGAGCTTGAATAAGACCATGAATAAATAGTACACATGCCTTTGACTGCATCCACACATGCACACATTAGCTGCAGTCTAAATGCTCTTAGAAAATCAGCATGTTTCCATCGCAGCTAATACTGTTCAAATAGCCTGGCTTATGTGTTGGTTTGGGTTTGTGTTCAGGGGCATCACTCACCTTCGCAGAACCCCCCCTAACAGGGACGCATTCAGACACTCAGGGGGAGAAAGACGTCGTTGGACCTCTGCCACCGTCACCTTGTATTTGGATGTGGAGCTGAGCAGCGAGAGGCGTCCGGGCACCGAGCAGAAGACCTCCGTGGGGTTGGACACCATGCCCAGCAAGGGCTCCTTCTGGAAGGGCAGTCCAAGCGCATTCCCCTTTGGCAGAGACACTGGGCCTGCAAGAGAACAACGTCAATTAGCAAAACTTTACACCCATGGAAAGAACACAAATAAGAAAAAGTTGAATAATAAAAGCTTGGAGAGTGGGTTAATCCTTACTATCAGGATTTTTATTGACACCCACAAATAATTTTGAACCATAATGGTTTCAAGAAAAGGGCAAACGGTTAAAAATACCCACTGAAATCTCAAATGTGGTTAACAGCACAAAAAGCTTGTATATCCTGCTTTAGTGAAAATATGTGTGTTTACATCCATGCATGGCTCAAAACAGACAAGCAGGGCTAGATGTCTGCAAAACAAGATTTTGTGAGGATATTACCATCAAACACAAAGCCTGATGACTAGCCAGGCTGAAATTGTGTGGTGCACCTAAAGCGAAATATTACGAGCTCAATTATTAATCCCATGAGCAATTCTCCCACTAATTATGCCACTGATGGAATATCACACTCGCCAAAGACCTTCCACCTCACAAACACGGGTTGTTATTTCACGGTCAAAACACGTACACAAGTACACAGCAATGCGGTAGCATGTAGGTCTTTGGCTCGCAAGATAAATGGTCTAACTAGAGATAAACACAGACGCCAAGTGCTTTAATCCTCACCCGCAAGAAAGCCACCCTCAAAATAAGTCTTCTGTAAGCGATCATGGTTCCTGCCACTTCTTAGTCCTAATACTGAGACAAGAATCACAAGGGAGCAGGTTTATTATGAGGACCTAAGACAAAACTCCCCTTCTGCTTTTTGCTCTCAGTTGGCCAAACGAAATTACAAACATAAAAGTATCAAATGTTAAAAATGTTTACATTTTAAGTGTGATGTTAAATAACATATCGTGTTCCTTGGATATGTCATGTCACTGCATCTATAAAAAATATACAAATCTGAAAATATCTTGATGCATATATTGATATGTTTCTCTTGTGTTGTAACTGAATTTAAAAATAAGCAATTCAACAGAAATTAAACAAAACTGTGGCATCAAGAAAATATACTAGTTTCAATGTATTAAGTACGCATTTGTCTACAGAAATTATTTCATTCATCCAATCATCTGCTAGATCTCCTTAAGATGATGACAATACAATTCAACATGCATTTTTATGTTTCTTTAAGCCAGGGGCAAAAGATGTCTTTTCAGTCTATTTGAAACACTCCTGACTAACCATAACATTTATGCCACACCCCAGTATATCTGAAACTATGCTTGTAAAAGTATGTGTGTGCGTGAGAGAGATCTCTCTCTCTCTTTGAGTGTGTGTGTGTGTGTTTGTATGAGTGAGCCAGCAGTAAAGAAAACCTGTGACTGCTCTTCAGTTGAAATTTGAAAAGAGCAGAGATCACTATCCCCGGCAACAGCAAACAAAAAAAAAAAAAAAAAAAAAAAGAAGTTCAGCAAAGTCTATTAAGACTTGCCCAATACTCAGAGCTTGTCAGTGAGCTAGCCTGTCATTTTCAAAGAATTCTACCTGGCCGATTCAGCTCTCTCTTTTCACTTTGGCGCTCTAATGCACTTGGGATCAGCCAGAGATTATTGAAGTGCACCACATGAATAAACGGATTAAGGGTTTACATATGAACCACAGCAGCCACAACTCAGAATCCCAGTACAAGTATCAGTAGGCTATACGTGTTCCTTTAGGCCTTTTCAGGAACTCACAAAGGCCAACAACTGGCTCACTGACAATATCTATTTTAAACTTCACTGCACTAGTCAGAAAGTATTTTTTTATTATTTACAAGATAAAGACGAAAGTGATAGTATCCATACTGGACTTTGTGATTTGTTTTCTCGCACTTGTTGGATCATCAACTCAAAACAAGGGAGGCATGTTAGTGTTTGATGGCCCCATCCACCCAAGAATAAAATATATCAATAAATCAAAACAAAACAAAGCACGAAATAAAAGGTTAGTTTTCTCATATCAAACCAGGCAATGGATTATTAATAGGCCTAATAAAAAAACAACGACAACAAAACCAACCTTTTTTGATGACTGTCTGGTCTGCCATTACAATACTGTGGTCATCCACATGCTGTAAAAATGAGACATTTGTTTAATTCATGATATCCATTTACAAACACGTACACGTTGATTCAAGTTAGCCTACTGTATTTGGAATTTGTAACAGGCATTGTACGCAACAACCAAGCTCATTAACTCTCACCTGAACATCGTCTAAGCCGTGCCCCATCTCGTGCAGTCCCATATTCTCTCCAATAATAGGCGAGTCGATGCCTTGGACATGAGGGGGTAAGAGCTCAGGTCGTCGAAATCCTTCTCTTCTCACCCCTGATGAACCGCCCTCCAAACCCAATATCTGGCTGGCAAGGCCGCTGCGTGGTCCAATTTCCTGGCTCTGGCGACCAGGCCATGACTGCTGCTGGGTGGATGTTGGAGACTGGTGTATGGAGTTGATATTAAAAGGATCGCTGATATGGGCATAAGGGTCACTGGACTGAGGATACGACAGGGGCTGGTAGGGGGGAGGAAAGTACGGAGGCTGAAAGTCGGAGCTGCCTGAATGCGACAGAGATGGTGCTGGGCTATAGAGATGTTGGCTCACGGCGGGCAAATGTGGTAACCGGGAGTTTCCATTACTACTGCCATCATGTCTTTCCTGTAAAAAATGATCAATGAAATTAGAGTATGCATTTATTATTTTAAAGTATGCATGTATTATGCATTTTTATATAATAATAACATCTCCAAACTCCAAAATACCCCAGAGCTAGTTGTTCCTTTATTGTCTTCGATTCAAGGATACGAGACTTTGTGTCATGTGGAAACTCTAACCTAAATAGGCTAAAGAAAAAAAAGGTAGGCTAAACAGCGTAATAATTTGGCGTTATTCGTTATTCATATATGTAGCCATTGGTAGGCTATTTCTTTTCCCAAGAAAGTAGCCTAGGCTATCTATAATGGACAGGTTGTCATTCTGGTTGAGGAGTGTGTTACAATTGTTCAATTGTACAGGTGAGGAACAATTGTGAGGAACAATTTATGGACGTGAAGCACAAATATAAAAAATAAGTTTGATTATACAAAAGCAACCCATTTGACTTTGTGGTCAATTTGAAATATTGTTAAGGTTAATTAATAAACGGTGTTGGCATGTCAATTGGTTATGTGTAGCCTATCAAGAGGTTGTCAGACAGGCTCTGCGTTATTAGTCTTTGGTCCTTACTGTACAAATAGCCAACAAGAAGACGATATCCAAGACGATAAAATGAAACCAAAGAAAAAATGCGAAAAACGGAGGAACGAACTGTTTCGATCAAGATAGCTAGATTGATCGGGCCTGGTAGGCCAATTTTAATTAAGCAAAGGGCATCATATCCCATATTCAAGCTGTATCCATATTAATTAATAAAAATGTTAAACGTGAAATCTAACTGCTAGAACTTTTGCATTTGATCAAATTTGCTCGATAAAAAATGTTCTTTCGCATTAGGTTACCTTTACCATAGTGAAAGTTTTTTCTTATAAAAAGTCAACCTAAGGCGCACGATATTATGCAGTTTTCAAGTTTTATGCGCACTTACCTCACAGTCCTCCTCGTACTTTACATTATCTGCTAGTTTCCACAACATGTTTAGACAGCCAAATTTCAAGTAGCCTAAAAGACTTAAGAGCTGGTTGTCCTCGGAACCTTAATCCAGATAGTACGAGTATTTGTTCAAAGAATACAGGCATCAACTTGCTCTAAGTCACGAGCCACAGTTTCTGCAACCGTAAAAATGCTGTGAAGAGTTGTGGTAGTATCTCGCGGATTCCAGAACTGTTTTCAATGTGTAGCCTTGTCTGAAAAGATGAGCCCGGTGTTTTTAAAGACGCCTCAAAGACTTGTCACAGCAAAGCCCGATGCACTGCAGAAAACTCCCTCTGACGGCCAAAGAGTTTTGGTTCAATCCCATGGAACTTACTGATAAAACGCCTCAGATCTACGCTATATTTGCGTTGCCACCACAGTAGGCGTGACCCTTCGATGATGTCATGCGTAACTCTCGGAAATACATATTACCCATTGGCTAGAGCAACAATGGTGGACCAATCAATTTACTGTCCGTCTACTTTGGGTAAGAAGCCCACAAGTCTTCCTCACAAATTATTCAAAACCACAAATCGGAAGACGTGATGCATTTAACTTTTTCAGATAAAACCATAGTAGGCCTAATGTAATAAACATTTTGCAGGTAGGCTATAATTTTACAATGGTCATCAATTATTGTTGCTTAGTTTCAAGTAAATTGAACAATTTAATTGAGCAAAGCATTCACAGTCTACCACGTACCATTAACAAAGAGATAAACTGTATTACTGCCTACAATCTGTGTTAGTCTATCTGTCATGTTGGAGACTCAGTACATCAAAGGCAGACTATTTCTGTGGTTACTGGCAGTAGACTAAGCTAAAGAAGACAGAATTATGCCTTTGACTTAGAGATAGGGATCATATTTCGTTTTTCTCAGGCTTGTTGTTAATGCATTGCGAGACGAAACAAATGTATGCTCCTTACTGTACATTCAGGTTTCTGATGTCAATGACTTGTTCTGCGACTAGGCCTTTAATTTTTACTGGGACTATAAGCCGGTCTGAAAAACGGCAGTAGGCCTAATTACAACGTTATTTTAAGCATTAGGATAAAATGTTCATGAGAGGAATATTGGTGCATATTTTTGAAATAGCCTAAATCGCACTGAGGTCAGCTATTAATGAAATTAGGCTAATAATAAGCCATATCGTATAACTAGGCCTACTAGGCTACTACTACTACTACTACTACTACTACTACTAATATACCCAGTAACACTATTGGCGACTTGTACAGGAATCAAATAGAAGAGCATTACAGTTGGACATATTTTCATTTTTATTAAAACTTTAAATGAAATAGCCACCTCTTCCGAAGCTGCTATTTCTCACATTTAGCCATTTGATCTTATTTAATACGTTGATTCAACCGATAATCTAAAAAAATAGGCCTATATGTCACCACAAATGTAATCAGATAGCTCTTAAATAATTATGCAAACATTTTGTTGTGTCAAGGAATTTTAAAGCTATTTTAATTATTTTGATTAGCCTATTATCGGGCATTAAAGTCTAGAAATTGTTCAGGGTATTTACTGAGAACTTTTCTAACTTATAGCCTAGTGCAAAACAGTTCTGATTTTAAGGTAGGCTAGCCTATTTTATCACATTGCCTAGGCTATATATTTTTGGTAAAAGAAAGTAAAGCACGACTGGGATAAAAAAAATAATTCTATTTTAATATTTTGGCTTAGCCTACCACAACACATTTTTTCTTTCATCGTTGCTTTAAAAGTGACATGTAGATTTTTAGACTACGCTGGGATACGCTAACTATTTTAACAAAACGATGTGCGAAAATGAACATGGTTTCCGCAAATTCACAGATTGGTATAGACTTTTAGGCTGTAGTTTTATTTAATTGATATGCACGGATATCAACTTTAAGAAGACTATGCACGATTCATTCTTATTGTTTTATAGCCTAACTAAGTCTTCCATGTCTTAAGTTCAATAGGATATGCAAGGGAACGTCATTATTTTATAACAAGAACTTACCAGCCAGTCTAGCCTGTCTAGTAAAGACATCTGCCTGGATAGATCTGCAAGTCCTACCGTGAAACTGCGACTGACGATTGCAAAAGGTCTCTGCATCGCTGACTACACCTGGTTGCACTTGGACGCGCATGCGCTTCGAAATGAAACACCTGGGAGGCTTCAGCATAGCGCCCTTGCATTCAGAGTAGTCACAATGACTTAAGGCAAAATCTTTCCATTTGTGACCATTTACACCAGGGAAAGTAATACGTTAACAAAGAGTCTATCACAGACTGGCCTATAGGCTATCTTATGAAGCTATAGCATATTACATATAGGCCTACAGAGACTGAAATATAAAGTCTAAGCATTTCAGTCATTTATAACAATATATTTAATAACGAATATGTCTGAACCAATATTTTTTACCAATATCCCAACAGTGATAATCTATTAGCTTATGATCTAAAATAGGCTACAGCATATTTGCCGTGCGGGGACAGTTACAACGTGTGGCAGTCGCAACACGCTGATTTCTTTAACCATGAAGACCAAGTTTAAGTAATACGTAGCCTACACACAATACGCTCAGTAAATCCCACATTCTCTCTGTGAGATAACGGCTATTGCCCCCCTACGTGCCCCCAACGTTTTCATTTCACCTTCATCATTAAAGTACACCAGATGGGTCTCACAAATTCTCAATTTATACAGGTTCAACATTTAGTCGGGTATGTCATAATAATTTCCATGAACTGAAATTGATTTCCATTAGCCTACTCTGGACAACCTTGAAGGAATTAGTTAATAGAAGTAGCTTTGGTAACGATGAGATAGGCCTACCTGTTTCTGTGATTGTCTGCTGGACTGTTTTGCATTTTGAGCTATTATTAAATTTGTTCACTCAGTAACTATTGTTAGATCACAAATAAATGAAAACAAAATTAATTAAATAATGAATGAATTATTTAATTTGCTGTTGCAACTGCGCCACTGGACTGCTTGAACTGTCCGTTGTGGGGATGGTTGCAACATTTCTCATCCTCCTTTTAAGAAGGCTATAAATTATTATAGGCTATATATATAATATGAATACATGTTGTAGCAGTATTGGTTGATAGGTGACAGATGTAGGTTAATGTATCTTAAATTCTGGTCTCTGATACTGAAAGAAATGCAAAAGATGGAACAACTGTCCCTGTTTTCCCCTAGGCCTATTGATATTTGAGATCATAATCTTGAGATCATATTTTCTTATCAGCATATTTATCTTAATGGGACTAAATCAGAATTAATGACTGAGGAGGTTATAACATGTTTCATGATGCTTAAAGGACAAAATGAAAAATCAGCTGCCAGGAAGGACTTCCTTACAAAGCGCAGCACAGAAATGCCCATTTCCTCCACTAGTCTTTGCTGCCATCTAGTGATAAAAATGAGAAAAAATGACCGCGATGTTAACACTGCTGATGTCCTGTTTTCTACATCTCTGAAAGAGAATGTTTTCTCTTTCAGGAAAACATTTTCTTGTTTTCCTGAAAGAAAAAAAATACAAATAATAAAAATATGCACAAAAGTAACAGATTTGCCAATGGCCAAACAATGGTTGTTATTTATTAAGCTAACTGTAAAGATGAACTGTTCCATCCAAATACACAGTGATGCTGTGTATTGTTTTGAATGTGCCAATTCAGTCTGAAGGGGTATTCAATCAAGTTTAAATTCAAATTCAACACACCCAACAGCTGATTGTGAGAGCTGTGACAGACCCAGATGCAGTGTAATGGTGGACAATGTCAACGTGACGCGACGCCATGCAGCACAACAATTGCAGCCAATTCTAGCGGATGGAGTGAAAACCCAAAAGTACGCAATATGTCTCTTGCTAAAGGACGGAGGCATAGAATACCTCATCAGGATCATCAGTCGTAGAACCAATGCATAAATGAGCAATCAAGGGTAAAGACCTAAATATGATCAATGCTTTGGATAACTGCCATTGGTGAGGTCTCTTATATTCTCAAGATTTGGACACATGGGATAGCACAGTAAGGTAGACATACAACTTGTATGTACAACCGCTAAATTGTTAAGGGTAGCCAAGCGTATAAAACAAAACATGCTTGACTTCCCTCTATGAATGCAAAACGTTGTTTCTAACTTCCACCTTTAACGGCTTCATGCATTGGAATTAGATGAAGTTGTTCTGATCTAAAATAATGTGAACATTCTGGGGACAACCGGGACCTGTTGCTGGTTGGTGGATTGTACTAGTGCCTTTGAGGCGGCCCAGTTTAGCCACTTACAGGAAAACATAGGAAACATTTGATCATGGAGATTCAGCATTGCTCCACGGCTCTACCTAAAATACCCTTGTTTCAGAACTATAAGATGATAAATGATTGAGGGCAAAGGCTTCCAATCAAGAGTGGATTCCACAAAGCCATCCTGCAGTCCAGACATTATGATTGCCATGACAATCATAACAAAATCACATCAGTCTTTTTTTTTTTCCTGGATTCAAATATCACACAATCTTGCATACCGATTTTATTGTTCACTTGCAAAATATGACTGTTACAGAAAAAAGTCTGTCTCAAACAGCTAATGTTACACTTATTTTCATGTCATTATCAGTATAAAGTAAATTATTAGAAAGCATGACACTGCAACACAATTACTTGTATTGTCTTTCACCTAAAAAAAGTCAAACCATAAAACCACATTAGAATGACTTAAAACAGTGCTATAATGCTAACATATACTTTCAGAAAGTTAACTTGCATGAGCACAGAGAAAATGAAGAATAAGAAAAGACAGAGTCCGTCATAACCTTGAAAGACTTAATGTCATGAGTCAGCCAGCCACAAAAGTCTGACAGCTCAGGGCTTAGGGCTCAGTGGGCATTTGGATTCAGTCAGACATTCCAACAAAAACATGAAAGCTAATAGCTGCGGTCAATCAAAAGTGATAGGGTGTGTGAGTGATCCAGTTGGACGTCTGGTCTTTGGTGCGTTTGGCTGAACTGTGGGAGGTGAAAAGTGATTTATAAGCCTCAGACTTGTCCCGCATATCCTGGATGGAGCGCTTCATTCCAGCGGCAGTGAAGGACGAGGGCCTGGCTGCAGATGTGGAGCTGTCTGAGGGCTCCGGGGGGGCAGAGCTGGATGCAGGGTTAGAGGGTCCCGCAGCTGCAAAACAAGTGATACACATAATACAACGCAAATTCAAAACCAACAAATCAGATGCGTGCAACTAGTAGGTCACTATGTCAGTAAAAGTGGAAATATCACATCATAAACCAGGGATGACTCTTTACAGCTAGAAATAACGCATTTCCCACAGAGTTGACCAACATGGATGTGCTATTGATCCAAAGTGTGAGAACAGCAGAATAAGCAGCTCAGTGTGTGACATACACTTTAGACTCTCTATACCACAAAGTAAAGTGGTTAATTAAACTGTTAGGCACCAGACGCTAAGATAAACCTGGAACTATTTTAGCTTCACATTAATGAAAACAGAAGTAATACTAAGAAATTCAACTAAGCAGTTGAAGACACAATTAGTTCCTCCACACATCATACTGCTTAATTAGTGCCGATCACTGAAAACAGGACAGAATAAGTATAGTCACTACTACTATAGCACTACTACAATCTGAAAATCAATGGGCAGCTCATCAGTTTCTAGCATTGCTCCCTGTACTAAGTGTGCCTTGCCAGTACCATTGGGCCTTGTTATAGTTTTGTTGTAGTTTTAGAGGTATGTAAGTCAAACCTCATTCTCACACAGACAATAATAAGTTCAATGGCATATTAACAAATACATTATGTGACATTATACATACAGGTTAAAATTGTGAAGTTACCTTCTGAATCCTCTGACTTGGAAACAGTTTCTGACACTTTATTTTTCTTGGATTTCTGAAAATCCACAAAAACACATGACAAAGTGTTAGTGCTTTGCAATCCAGTGTAGAAAATGTATTTACAGGAAGGAGTACAGAATGTTGAGAGTTTAATAAAAAAAAAAAAACAACATGTTCCTCCAATACTAACCTCTGAAAAAAAACAACCCTAATAACTAAAACAATGTCATACATGAAATTACCCAACATCCAATAACCGCCCAACTGTCTCAACCGTACTGACATGACCATCACAGTGACGGCCTGACTGTGTAGACATTTTTAAAGGAAAATAAATTACATGTTGTGTTTGCTTGACAGCAGGCAAACCAAAGCTCAAGAGGAGAACCTGCGTTTTTTCTTTTTTTTCTCTGCCCTGTCAGCACCGGTTTATAAGAAAGCAATACAATGTCACAGTTAGTCAGGGCCTCACAGCCTCATGCACGAGTAATCTCCTATTGCACCACCTCATAAGAGAGAGAGAAAGAGGTTTAAACCCTCAGTTCATTACATCACAGCCGTCAGCCTGTTTAAGACCTAAACTTAATGCATTTTAGAACACCTGCTCAATTTCACTACATTTAAGACATATAAATCCTTGAACAATATTTTGTTAGACTCCACGGAAACCGTGACATAACATCTCCATAGTTCCTGTTTCCATGCTTCTACTAGAGAGATTATTCCCAACGGATTCCTGATCCCAAGGTGGTTCCAGGTTCTAAGTTAGTCCTGTTCAAAGGAGTCCCCTAGCTTATCCTGGAGTCTGTTCATGCCTCTTTTGAACACACCCTAGGGGATGTGTGTGGGTTCACAAATACAAGGGTTCCTGAATCTTGAATATCTGCCTGCTCCAAGGTGTGTGTCCCCAATGCCTCCATCTCCCTGGAAACTCCAAATCCCACTTGAGTTTGGACTGTTTTTTTAAGGGGACAACTGGGAGCCATCCTCAAAGGAGCCCGAGCGGTTGGGTGGGCACTGGCCTTTGGTATCATTTTTAGATATGTTTTGTTATCTGATTGAGACACCAAATGTTGGTAGGCTGTGACATTTTCTACTTTCAATCAACTTGAAACCATTGGATGCAAATCCCTGTATTGATGGATGACGTTTTGGTGAGGAATTAATTTTGGTGAAAAAATTGTCAAAATCAGCACCGTTTATTCATTGTTGGATAGCTCTCAATCTGCATGGAAGACACACATGTCTACACCACAGACATAAACCAGGCAAGACAATGCAGGGTAACTAAGGGAAATAAGTGTTCCACAATTGTTCTGTAGCACAAGCACAATGTAACTCGCAATCACAGCAAAGCCATGTCAGTGTCACTTTGTTGCACTTCAAATTCTAACGCGGGTGTACTGTGTGAACCCTATGGTGGAAATAATAAAAACAATGAACTTGTAAATGACTGAAGAGGTAAAATGTAGCACAATGGCAGGGAATGACAGATCTCTGTCATCTCTGTTGATAAGGAATGCCTAATCGATTACATTTGATTAGATTACTTTTATTTGTACCCAGAGGTAGACTCAGTCAAGTGAGATGGCTTTGACATTCAAGACAGTTAAAGCCGTGTTGTTGTTCAATGATGTGTCAAAGATAAGACACGTTGTTCGATGATGTGTTAGCTTTACAACAACATTGGACAACCAGTCATTCTTCATGCCATTTATAACTGCAGGTAACACTGGAAGATAAATGTGTAACTACTATGACAAGTTGAGCCTCATCTGTCCCCTTAATGCAAGCATTACATGCAGCAGCAAATGCCAAACTCACAAACTGATTCACGTGCCAATTGGTTCACAAACTGGTTCACGTGCCAACAAATGTTTCATATCTTATTTTAATGAATGAAAATGAAACTATTATTACCAATAGGTTATATTCGAATGATAACAATCACTCTAAACCACCCTGTAACAGCGGAGTTGGTTGTTGATATTTATGGTGTATTCTTGGTGAAAAGGGAATACCTTTCCTGCTTTGGCCTTGGCCCTCTTCTCATCCATTCGTTGCTGCAGTTTCTCGATCTCCTCTTTGGTTCCGTTAAGAACAATAATATCTGCCTCCTGGAATGGGTCTCCACACTGCAAGAAAACAAAGGTGTGTTAAACTGGTGAATGCATATAAGCCTGCATCCAAGGATTGGATGTTAAGGATGGGACCACTGCTAATAAAAAATCTCTTGAATTTTAAAGGTTAACTTTAAAGCAACATTAACTCAACTTCATTATTTTGCCAAACTGTTCATTCCAATTAGACCCATTAGGTATTTTTGTCTCGGAGAATTTCTGTCTTGTCTTTGTGGTAAAGATTGCACCGTCTTCGGTACAACTCAGTTGTTTTACTGCACAAATATGACTACCATCCATACTCAGTTTTTCACTCAGTCTGACATGCACAGATGCACACAAAGACAAAGGCAGCTAAACTAATTCACCACCAGGGGACCTATTGTATAGCACAGCAAGCTGAATGTGACCTCTCGGTGTGTTGACAAGAGGGCTAATCTCCGAAGCTGCTCAGGCAGCAAACACCACGCACGCACGCACCAGTCCGTTCAGTCACTGAGAACTAGGGGCTGGTGCTTCAAACACAGAGAAAGACTCACTTCAGTCTAACAAGACAGACAGGAGAGGAGAGGTGATGTTTGGACAAATGTAGTGTGATCATAAGTCTTTTTCTTTTTTTCAAATTTAGAACACTATAGGTTAACATTAAAGCCTGGGGGTAAGGGTGAGAGCAGGAAGAAAATGTAAAAAAAAAAAAAAAAGGCTCTGTGTGTGTGTGTGTGTGTGTGTGTGTGTGTGTGGATTGTGTGTATGTGTGAGTGGGTAAGCAGAGATGGGGGAGGGGGGTGAGAGAATGGGAGGAGACTGGGCTGGTTGCTATGCTGGATTGGCCCTCTTTCCGTCATGTCCCCTCATGGGGAATGGAAGCAGCACAGCTCCTCAGCACAGGGAGGAGGCAGAGGAGGACAGCAACACACATCCACAAACACCTGGCACAGACGGATGCTCAAAGCGGCCGTGACGGCAGCAGGAAATGCAGCGGCGAATGTAACGGCAGCATCAGCGCCGGCAGCGACAACGGCGGCCGTTTCACGCAGTAGCTGCTTGGGTGACAGAAGTACAGAGGCAATAGTGGGCTGGACCACACCACCAGATTCTCCACTGTGGGTGCGTATGGGTGAGTGCGAGAGAGAAAGAGGGGGAAAGAAAGAGAGAGAAGCACTGCTGCCAGACACAGCACCAACAGCCACTGTGAAGCTCCGGACCTGGATTTCAGCCTCACTAATGTTTAACCTGGTGCATCGCGAAATGTCCACATGCAGAGGCTCTTAAGGTACAGTAACACAGACTCAGTAATGAATGTCCACATGCGGAGGCTCTTAAGGTACAGTAACACAGACTCAGTAGTGAATGAGTGAGGGGAGCACAGACGTAGGACAGAATCACTGTGCAACAGGGGGCTGGATTTTTCAGAGAATTTTACTTTTTTTTGTCCTTAAACCTCAATGTGGCTTAATTTAGCAAACAAAATAAAATGTGATAAAATTAAATTATTTTGATGAAAATAAACTGTTGATTTGGGAAGTGCTTAGCTTAAAGTCCGTAATGCTATAAAATAAGGTGTGGTCATAAGGTATTTAATAGTGCATTATTGAAAGTTTAAGAATGCATTACTAACAGTTAGTTAAAAGTCGTCAATAATATTCCTTAACTGCAAGCATTTTGCCTGTAAATGTTAACAAGCAGCTTGTAAGTCGCTTACAATTATATTAGTTACCATACAAATAGTTAACTGAGTTAAGCTTTATTTTGGTTAGCCATAATCCTTTATATTGTAGCGGCTGAGGAAGTCTTTGGACTTGATAGCGAGCCTTAATGAGTGCATAGCAACGAGGCCATATAAAAGATAAGACGGTTAACAGCTATATGTATAAGTGTAGGTATATAATTGTATTAATAAAAGTGCTTAACTTCCTGTAACTAATAAAAGAATAACAACTGTTAACTAACAGTTAGTAATGAATTCTTAATCTGTCAATAATGCAGTTTTAAACACCTTATTACAACACCTCATGCACCTAACGCGTTACCTAAAAGGGTATCAGATTTATCTTAAAATGGGTCAGACTCATCTTAAAACTGAGTGTTCCCTTTGCCCAGCGGCTGTCTCACAGAAACTACAGGTTTCACACAGCCCTGCTTTTTTACACTGATTTTGTGGGATTTGTTTGTTCATGTTTTCTGCTAATTAGACAGGTCATCCTTTTGGTCTTAGATTGGTCTTAGTCTCAGCTATAGAAACACAATGTTAAAACACTGAAAACCCGAACTGCCCTCTGGATAAAAACTGACAAGCTGATTGAGCTGGTCTATGATGTTGCTAAACATGAATACCATCAATACTCTTTCCCTTCAATTCCCTGTTGAGTTCCTTGTCAAATTAATATTAAATACTAGGTTCTTTCTTTCTGTTTTAATTGGGTAAAATTGTTGAAAAGAATATGTACGGTATTCATTTCACTCTAACCTCTGATTCAACTACATATTATCACTTTTTTTCCCCAAAAGGCATTTAGACATCTACACAAGATGTGAAATTAAGGGATTTAACAAATATTAAGACATTTTGTGTATTAAAATCACATTAAACATATGTTATATGGTTAATATACCAATAAGTAGTTTGTGGTCCTTTAAAAACATATATAATACATATAAACCAATGTTTAGTAATCTAGTTTGGAGTTATGCCAATAGGTAGCTTTGTACTAAGAAGTAAAGTAAGATGGCCATTGTAGAAAAGGTGACTTAATTCACGTCAGTATGGAACATTGTGTGATCACACGGACGGCATCAATAATTGGGTGGTGTATTGTCCATCTGAATAATGTGATTAATGAAGCAGCATTCTATGCTGTTGACAAATTCCTAATATACCATGTCTGACCGACTATGGACACGCGCCCAAAGTTGTAGGTGCGAGTTGTGCCGCTGGTGAGTAAAAATACCAGGGCTGTTATTTAATCTCAGTCTGAAACTTCTTCTTTCTTTAACACATCTTAGTAAACAGTTACATTTTAATAAAAAAACATGTAAGAATATAATGCAGGTTGATCAGGGCAAATCATTTGGTGTGAGGAGACAATATTATTATATTATATTTTTTATATATATATATATATATATATATATATATATATATATATATAATAAGTAAATACAGGGTTCCCACACCTTAGTTAACATCAAATTCAAGGACTTTTCAAGGACTTTCCAGGACCAATTTTGTTGAATTCAAGGACCACACATGGCGGCATTACCTACTGCTACCGCTGAATTAGCCTGACTTCCACGACTATAAGCTCACAGGAGCTTAGTCTGGCCAAGCTACCGTACTACTTAACCTGCATCTATCAGATGCCTCACTGACGCATTGCTCAGCTCAGGTTACTGAACACAAGCTATATTATTTTGTTCTTTTAGGTTGTGCTTTGCTATATAACTAGGGGATTACCCCTAAAAATTAAAAAAAAGTAGATGGCTCCTGCATTCTTATAGATAGTTCACTTTTGTATGAAGAAGACTAAAGGTCTTCAGTATTGAGCACTCATTATTTAGTGTCACTTGTTTTTGCACTCAGTTTAGTCAAACTTTTATCTTGATCTCTTAATGGACATTAGGCTGTGGTAGAAAGTAGGCAACACCATACAACTGGTGGCGGCGAAATAATGATGCATGTAAAATGGATGCAAAACCGCCAAACCACCAAACATATTCAAGGACTTTCAAGTACAGTGTCTTTTTTTTGTCTATTTTCAAAAACTTTCCAGGGCCTTGAACTTATTTTTTCAAAATCACAAACTTTCAAGGATTTCAAGGACCCGTGGGAACCCTGTAAATAATATATAATAAGGTGAATTCCCACAATATATATATATATATACACACACATTCTTTTTTTTCTTTGTTGACCTTATCAGGGGTTGCCAATACCTGCACTGTGCAATAACATTTAAAATGTCTTTACCTTTTTTAACCCTGGAGGTTTCATTAAAAAGCCACACATTTCCAACAAGTACAAGTACAAATCACCGATGTACCACCAGCCAATGAGACACTTTCTACTGGGCTGGGCTCAGGTGTATACTGTACCTTGGGAGGTGATTAGGTAACAGTGAAAGGTCAGTGACTCTCACAGGCTTTGCTACTAAAGTGTTCCACTGAAGTCCTGTTTAAAAATGGAGAAATTGACTACCATCTCATTGCCTTTAATGTACCCTACATTCCACAGTAGGAGCTAGCACAGAAGTTGTTAGTGGCACATAACAATAGGCTCAAATAAAACTTAATACAACACAAAAGATAAAACTGGCATTCAAAGTGGATGAAGACAGGCGTGCAGTTAGCACTACATTAGAGGGGGATGCGTCTCCCACAGATTCAGAATGACCTCTTTTACACTACTTAATTTTGTGAACCCTAATAATTCAAGTCAAGTGTTTTTTATTGTCATTTCAGCCCTATGCACAGTATAAAGTGAGATGAGACAACGTTCCACCACGGATTCAAGTGGTTCTGCATTGAGATAAAAAATAAGACATTGGGACAGGCCATGTATGGTGCCCACAGGCTAAAGAAAACTATTTAGTATGCAACATTTAAGTTAAGCAACATCTACTACACCTAAATATACTATACATAAAGTGAGTCAAGACAAAAGACAGGGCATAGAAAAACTGGACTGAGCAGGGTTGAGGTATGTAAATTTAGCAGCGCAATACAGGTGTACATTCAGTTTAGTGCTGTATTGAGCAGCAGAAGGTGCTTGAGGTAGAGGGTGGTATTTAAGCAGCGGGGGCGTTGTGCATATTTTGTCAAATCAGTATGGAAGCATAGCAGTCATGCATGTTCAGCATGTTCAGTATGTTCAGTGTGTTGGTGCTTCAGACCCGTTTTATTTAGCAGTCTCATTGCTTGAGGGAAGAAGCTCTCCCCCATTCTGGAGGTAGGGGTAGCTATGCTTCTGTACCTTTCCCCTGATGGTAGTAGGGAGATAAGTCCATGGCACAGGTGTGTGGTGTCTCACAATGCTTGAGGCTTCGTGCAGACAGTGTGTGATGTATATGTCGGGGAGTGATGGAAGAGAGACGCGTGGCATGGCCACATTGTGGCAGATTCTTTCTGCTTTAACCAATCACTACAGTTTGTGACATATGATTTTGTATTGGAGTTCATAGTTTGAATTGAGCGTTACTGCCATCAGCCCTCCCTGTGCTTATTGGCCCCGCCCGACACCTTCTCTAGAGGTGAATGGGCAGCTAAGCTTGGTCCCCTCAATATAAAAATCCTATCTGCACCACGGGTGAGGACTACCAAAAAAGTTGACGAATAACAATAAGAACATCAGGCTTTTCTGAAATCACTTTTAAAAGACCTTGGATTTCAATGTTTTGATAGATACTACCAGAACATGTTTGTTGGTATTATGAGTGATTGTACATTATTTTCATAACACCTACTATTTCCATTACAGCAGGTGGGCTCCTGTTCTGGCTGATGCTGTGATAGCATGCCCCAGCTGGAGGACGCCAAATGCAGCTTCCTATTTTGCCTTGGAATTTGCATCTTTATCTGCTCAATCATTTACTTGAAAGCCACCGTTTTTGACACACCGCAAGCCAAAGGCCGCATCCTTACATGCAGGCCTTTCCCTCAGCGCTGCCAGGTCCTGGGCCACAGCAGGAATGGCACGAGATGGCAGGGCACTAAGTGCCACCTGGAGGGCTACTTCTCAGCCCCGGTGCTGAACTGTACTCAGCTGAGGTCTGACTTTCATTTCATCACCAAGACTTTGAGCAAAGAGGAAGAGGAATACCCGTTGGCCTTCATCATCACCATCCATAAAGAACTAGAGACATTTGTGAGGCTGCTAAGAGCAATCTATGCCCCGCAGAATGTTTACTGCATCCACATAGACAAGAAGGCAGCAAAGGACTACAAGAAAAGTGTCCAGCTTATAGCTGGATGTTTTCACAATGTTTTCCTGGCCACAGTGAGTGAAAGGGTGACATACGCTGGTTTCTCCCGGCTGCAGGCCGACATCAACTGCATGAGTGACCTTGTGAAGTCGCCCGTCCGCTGGAAGAAGGTAATTAACCTTTGTGGGCAGGACTTTCCCATTCAGAGCAACCTGGAGCTGGTGCGGTACATGCAAAGCAAAGAGTGGCGCGACCGGAACATGACACCAGGCATCAAGCAACCAAAGGACAAGTGCTATCGCACAGAGTTTCAGTACATGGAGGTGGACGGATCCTACATGACCCAGCACACGGAAGGCCAAAGAAAGAGCCCTCCACCACATAACCTCCAGATATACTTTGGCACAGCATACTATGCCTTAACCCGTGCATTTGTTGAGTTTGTTCTGGAGAGTCCAGTAGCCAAAGACTTTTTGGAATGGTCTAAGGACACTTTCAGTCCAGACGAACACTACTGGGTCACACTGAATCGCATTAAGGGTAAGTGAAAAAAGACTATTCCAGAGGGGACAAAAAGAAGAACTTAGATGAAAAAAAAAAAACATGGTAAGAGAGGAATACTACGAGTTGTTTTTTTTAATGATAAAATAGTGGACACATATTTAGATGACAATGACATCTTTATTCTGAATATCGTCACCTTGCTCAAATGACTGGCAGAAATTTAGTTTTTGCTCAGTGTCTAAAATTGTATTTTATTCATTTATTTTTTTTTTTTAAATATGATTATTAGTTGACTAGTTTTAGCAAGGTAGTTGGAACATCCCAGCATCAGTTAAAGTAAAATATCAAATAAAACTGAGTTCATTCAAGGGTGAAGCTTATTCATCACTTTGGCAAAAACTGATTTGCACTGTATTTGTTCATTATCTGTTAACCAAGGTGATCTATTTTCAATGGCATTCTGGTGAATGTGCTATTTGCCACTGTCATATTAGGCCACATATTGCTATGCATAGGGTCTCAGTTCTCCCTGATTTGGTTGTACCAATCACATTCTCATGTGATAATCTGGGAAGGGAAAATTGCTGTTACTGAGAGCAGTCAAAGTTTAGGTCAATTCCGCAGCCTTGAAGATCAAATGAAATATTGAATTCTTCTTACAACAGATGCACCAGGAAGTCATGTAAATGGAGGTTGGGAAGGTGCTATTCGTGCCATTAAGTGGAAAGATCAACAAGGGACTGCTCACAATGGCTGTAGAGGTAAAAACTTTGTATTTTGTCCATTCCATGTGGAGGGTAAAAGGATAAAATGCAATCAAACCCATTTGAAGGAAAACTCCAGTGTCAATCAGACCGTATCCCTGCTTTCTGAGACTAGCCAGTGCTGTCGGTCAGCACTGGAAAAACATTTAGTAAAACATAGACTAAACTTGCAAACTTTAATGCCGACTGATGACATTTTTCTAACTGGTTTACCGAATTTAGTTTTTCTCCTCCTTAACGACAGCACCCGCAAATATCAAACAGGGGTAGATTTCATTCAATAAATGCTTAGTATAACAGTCAATGAAAGACCTTTATTTTGAACACCAGCCTAAGTTTGACTCTATACTCATCTAAATCTTTTACTGTATGGCAAACTTCCAGTTACATGGCTTCATTGCCAGCTGCAGTACACCAGAAATGAAGGGTAGCCTAAATTGTCAAATTGAATTATTGCATTGTAGCAGTTATTGTGATATAATATAATGACTAAAGGCAGATTTAATGTTAAACTTAGCCATTTTGTTTGACAATAACTGACAAATTTGTCCTCTAACTTTCAGTTGTCAGTTCAGTTGTTCAGTGCTTTTTCTCTTAAAGAGATTGTAAGGTCAGTGGATAGGCATGCTAATAAATGTGGCCTGTGCAACAGGAGGTTTACTAGCTGATATAAAACTATGATGTGCATTGAGCTCATTGACACATGGTTTTGGCGTCAATCTATTCTATGAATAGATTGGTGTGATCTAATTTTACATTCTTTATATGGGACCAATGGTGAACAACTGAACAGAGGAAATTATTTGTAAATATTTTCCTGAAGTTGCAAGAATATATTTCTGTATAACAATATGTAAATTGCTTTGTCTGCTGTTATTTCAACACAAGAGACAAAGCAGGTAACCAACATTCTTTTTGGAGAATAACAGCATGCACTGACCTCTTTTTTATTCCAATTAATCTGCTTTTTGACACAGCTTTACAAAAACTGGGGGAAGGGCTCAGTCATTGTAAGTGACCTAGAAGACTAAAATGTGGGTTGTAATCTCTCGACATGCCGGCCACCCGCTACAAAGTACACTTATCTTACATGTCTTATCAAATAGTACATTTCAAATCAACTGTAAAAACAGCTACTGTACACCGTCCTGAAAGTCCCGGAACAATGCAGTTTCTCTGATTCTCATAAGGAATGTTTAGTAGTGCCATAGTCTTTTGAGTCTGTGTTAGTGGACCCCAGTCAGACCAAACACAGTAGAAAAAGGAAAAGTGGTTAGGTAACTGCAACTCCAATGAAAGTTTTTTTTTATTGTTTTTAAAATGTACCCGTTTAGAAAGCTAGAATCCAGATGCTCCAGTGAATTTAATTACATTGAATGAACCTATGTTAATGTCTAACAGAAATGCTCTTTATTTTACTTTATCTTGGGCACTCGCTTGATTGCCACCATTCTGGAGGGCAAAGTGACTACATGATTACATATTCCATCTCTTTTGATCTGTTCAGTGAATGACTGACAAACACACCTAATACATTTAAATAAAGGGAAATGGCTCAACTACTGGCAGAGAATCAACCAAAGATTGCTGAATGCATATCACGAGGTGAGACCACCAAAACTAATTTGTCTATGTAACCTGCTTTTTTCAGGTCATTATATACGGGACATCTGCATCTACGGCATAGAGGATATACCTTGGATCATCAACAAACAAAGTATGTTTGCCAACAAATTTGAGATGGAAACCTTTCCAGAAGCCCTCCACTGCTTAGAGCAGTGGCATCGGGTCAAAGTCCTACAGCAAGCTGCAGTTCCCATAGAGCCATCATGGCACCTAGCATATGAAGTGGACAATGCTGGAACGGTACAGCAGGGCTGAAAAACTATTAGCCATGCTAAGGCTGGTTCATGGAAAAAAGATCTTAGATTAAAAACGGATATGTTTACAATGTGTGTCACCAAAGGCTGATAGCCTGAAGGTACGCAAATATTACACTAAACACCAAGCTGTGCACTGTGCTCCTGAGAACTTAGTAAAAGCAGAAGAAGAGCTCTATTGAGTGAGTATAACTGAGAGTCTTTAGAGATATGACTTGGGTATAATTAGGTAAACACTCTCTTCAGAGAGCAGCGGTGTGACGCCTGCATTAGCATGATGCAATCAAAGTCTCAGGTACAGCACAATAACACAAGCCTGTTCTCTATGCACTCATCCATGCACTCAAGTGAAACTGGCAGTGGAAAAACAAGCCATCCCCAAAATACTTTGACTTGTTTAAATACTGAAAAATGTTTTATTTGGGAAACTATTGTGAAAAAAAACTATATAGTCTAGTCTGTTTGTAACATGTTTCATATATTTACTTAGATATTTGTTTATGAGTTGACCTATTTGTATGATTTTTTTTTTTTGGTGGCTTTTGAGTGAAAATGAGTGAAAGAAAATGAGTTCATCCTGCTCCTGTTCTTCAGCCGTTCTCCAAAACTGAAAGTAGCACATTCAGCTCCAGCATTGATCATTAAAACAGATTAGAACATTAGAAAACACTGTTGAACAAGATATTACTAGACTAGTATGATTTAATGACCTATGCTACTATGCTGGAAACTGGAGCTAAAAAATAATGTTACATTCGGAAAATGGCTGGACCAACTGGAGAAAGGTGACACTCAATTTTACTCAAAATTTAAAAGGAGATGGAAAATATTACATTATTTTATATGCCACCATATTTCCCCGAATGGTGGTATATACTTTTAAGACGACGTAAATTATGTGTACACGTAGCCACTGTATCTGTTTCAAGCTGTAGAAGGAAACTCCTACTGAGCAAAGTGTGCCAACCAAATGTATTCAATGTAAATACAGTGCATTGTTGTTATTTATCATGATTTAAGCGGGAGCTTTGCTGCATTTAATTCTGTTCAAAATTTAGAAAAACAGGGGTGGTGATCTATTCTGGTTAAAAAGTAAAGTTTTTGCAGTACAGCGTCTCGGGTGCAACATGTCCTTGTTTGTCATATTAAAACTGTTTCCTCCATCATGTTGACCTCTGATTTCCTACAAGTAAAAAATGGTCTAGAAATGCTGAAAACATATGTTTTTTTCATGTCCATGCAGACAGCCAGAGACAGTCTGTGGTTATTTTTAGCCCTTTAACACATGAGCAGTCTAAAGCTATAAAATCATTAGAAAAATGACATGGGAAAAAAACAAACTGATCTAAATCTTATAATGGTATTAAGTTCACAAGCAGAGTGGCAAACTGAAAAATCAACCCTAAAAAAAGTCCAGGAACCCAAGGGACAGTGAATGTGTCAAAACATGTATTCCTTCTGCTCAGATTGTTCCCGAGGAAGAGCAGATGCCTAAACCCTATTAGCATCATTTCCTTCTGTAAATTAAGTCATACACTGATTGAAGGGCAGCAAGATACTTTACTGCAACTACATGTAATATAGCACACTGTCAGCACAGCTTCAACAGGATCTTTTCAGGAACTATCAGCTCCATATTACCATTATCTGTAATTTAACCAAGGCAGTCTTCACCACACACACGCACACACACCCATAACCAATGCAAATCTTATGCTGGTCAAGTGCACTCGATTAGTTCCAGATGTCCTTATTCAGAAGCTGCTGCAAATCATCATCAATGACTACAATTTCTGAGACTGCAAAACAGATTTTATAACAAAAGCCCCAGCAAGGCCTTCTTTATCAAACAAAAGGTGTCTATGTTGTTATTTTTTTTTTTTTTACCAACCACCATGTAGATAAACCCTAATACTTCTCATTTGTAATTCCAACAGTTTTCCACAGATTACCATGGCTAAAGACTATGAACGGTACAATAAAGAATAATTATTGGCCGGTGTTCCTCGCAAGGCAAATGCTGCAAAACAAAGACCATTCAAAAATGTTTTGATGCCATTACTCTGACTATTTAAACAGCTTCACCGCCATGATTAGGTAATCTACCTGAATGGAAATGAGGACATACAGAAAATAAACACAGAGTAATATTTGGTTACGTAGGCAAAACAAATGCAAAGTGTTTGTTAATGGCATATGGCCAGCATCAAGTATCACTCTTTGCTCAGATGAATTTCCATTGAAGAGCCAGGATGACTGGCTTCTTCCTGACCTCTGGACAGCATAATCTGTGATGTGTTAAGCTGTGTACACAGTACACTACAGCAGGACATAACATGACTTATACTTACTTAGATATTTGTTTATGAGTTGACATTTTTGTATGATTTTTTTTTTTTGGTGGCTTTGTGTGAAAAGAAAATGAGTTCATCCTGCTCCTGTTCTTCAGCCGTTCTCCAAAACTGAAAGTAGCACCAGCAATTTAGCTCCAGCATTGATCATTAAAACAGATTAGAACATTTGCAACTACAGAACTAATATTTAAAACATTTCATTAGAAAACACTGTTGAACAAGATATTACTAGACTAGTATGATTTAATGACATATGCTACTATGCTGGAAGCTGGAGCTAAAAAATAATGTTACATTCGGAAAATGGCTGGACCAACTGGAGAAAGGTGAAACTCAATTTTACTCAAAATTTGAAAGGAGATGGAAAATAATACATTCTTTTATATGCCACCATATTTCCCCGAATGGTGGCATATACTTTTAAGACGTAAACTATGTGTAAACGTAGCTACTGTATCTGTTTCAAGCTGTAGAAGGAAACTCCTACTGAGCAAAGTGTGCCAACCAAATGTATTCAATGTAAATACAGTGCATTGTTGTCATTTATCATGATTTAAGCGGGAGCTTTGCTGCATTTAATTCTGTTCAAAATTTAGAAAAAAGAGGGGTGGTGATCTATTCTGGTTAAAAAGTGAAGTTTTTGCAGTACAGCTTCTCGGGTACAACATGTCCTTGTTTGTCATATTAAAACCGTTTCCTCCATCACATCAAAACAAATGCAAAGTGATAATTTGTTGTTTTCAGAGTTTGTTAATGGCATGTGGCCAGCATCAAGTCAAATGGCTCACTCTTTGCTCAGATGAATTTCCATAGTAGAGCTAGGATGACTGGCTTCTTCCTGACCTCAGCACAGATGGATATTATGGCCTTTTTTTTAGCAGTGGGTGCTTTGCATCTCAAACACAATGTTTTTTTTTTGTTTTTTCGTTTTTTTTGCAGTGTCTGGACCGCACAATCTGTGATGTGCTAAGCTGTGTACACAGTATACTATAGCAGGACATAACATGACAACAAGCAGATTATCCTCAGGCTGCCATGCTCATGCTCATCAACTGCCAGCCATTGTCCCTTTCAATGGGAATACTGTACATTTGAGAGTCAGACAGACATTGTAGGTCTCAACAACAAGGGATGCTGGAGCATTACTAAGGGTCCCTGGAATACACATTTTCCAAGCCCCCCAAAACCCCTACCACCACCACCACCACCACCTCACACTCCTCCCTGCAGCTGGATGAATAGTAGGGATGAACTGCATCCAGATTTTTAGTCTACTGAATACTGAAGCCACTGTCTTGAGATTCATCCGAATCTGAAACCTAGAACATTATTAGGCCCAAATTCTGTCCCTTTGAATCGTTCTGTGCAGGAAATGTGAAGTGTGCAAAAACTGTTTGAATCTGCAAATAAATCTTAGATCCTGTAAATACTAATGGATATCACATTTCCAGATTTTTTTCTGTTGCCATAAACGTAGGCCTTTTGTACTTAGCTACGTGAACCTTATTCTTTTTTGGACAGAGAAAAAGCTTTCTTTACATTTCCATGAGAACTGCCATGAGAAGTCTCAAAAAAAAAAGCAAATAGAGCAGTTGTATGAGCCGAATTCACATTCCTAGTTCACATATACTTTACTTTGTGTGTAAGTTGGTAAAATGAACTTGTAAAAGATTGCTTATCAAATACAATTTGATCTAAGCTATTTAAATACTTAGCCTACCTTATGGCAGATCTCAGTCTTGACCTCCTTGAGGGCGCGTTCCGAGAATACACAACCACATGTCTGCAGAAAACAGAACCTACAGGAGCACAGAAGAGTGTTTGTTTTTGCAGTCTATGAAGTCTATATGTAAGAAGTCCTGTTTTTTGTCATACTACAAATTACCTAAAAAACTAATTACTACCTGAAAAAAAACACTTTATATTTGTTATCTGTCAGATAAAAAACAGTTGGTTACACGTTTTCCCCCCAAATCTAGCAACCCCATACACCATGAGTGAGTGAGTGTACATCAACACAAGCACACATCAACCTTATAGATGCCATCAGATGGTTAACAAGCTACTGGTAGTGTCTCACAATAAGGCCATAACTGTAGTATCACACAGTGTTCACACTCTACCGCAGTGGCCATCCGTACTGAGACATACATGCCATAAGTTAAGCAAGGCAGATTCACCATTATTGCAGAACCACACAAGCTGCTGTTTTCACAAAAACAAGTTGCTGACTAAATTAGAAATGCATTGCTACTGTTGGAGGAACAAATGAGATCAAAACACCAGTTCAATACAAGACAAGAGAGGATTGTCCTCAGTGGGTTGTGTAGTAGCTTGTTTCCAATTCTCACTGATGTTTGACAGTTGTACTGCGGGGACTAAACTGCGTGATGTAGGCCTAAGGTATTTACTGCATCATAGCCCCTGTGGGCTGCCATGGGTGACGGTCATGCACTGCAACAGTACTCACTTATGTTTCCCATTCATTTCCAAGCCAACCACAGGGCAGATAAACATGGCACAGTGAATGTCCTCATAGCAATCCCCCTTTGTGTTGTTTCTTTCGCCATCCCAGGCTGGGTTGTCGGTCAGGTTCAGCTCTTTGATATCCTGTTTAGTTAGACATGCATGTGCAAGTAAGCAAACAAAGTTCTAGATGTCTTATGTATTAACTAGAACTCATTTATTTTCTACCTCAGTGAAAGGTTGCTATATGTGAAAAATGTGTTTATTCTGTGGCAAAGATATCTTGCCAAGATCAAAGTAGAGTAGGTTTCATATAAACTCAAAAAGACTAACACAAAACTTTCCTCAATTAGCCACTGTTTTAATGCATGCAGATATGTCAATTTCGTTTAATGGTCAAACTTTCTAGTTTCTTCTGAGCATGCCAAAGATCACATGGTCATAAACTGCACTGAAGGGATATATATATATATATATATATATATATATATATAGCTAAGAGTGAGTCTGCCTAATCAAGGCCACCGTGCCTTAATTA
The DNA here is from genome assembly GCA_017657215.1 of Limnothrissa miodon. Taxonomy (NCBI): domain Eukaryota; kingdom Metazoa; phylum Chordata; class Actinopteri; order Clupeiformes; family Clupeidae; genus Limnothrissa; species Limnothrissa miodon. Next base: position 207,097 of record JAGFZM010001097.1, on the reverse strand, counting down.
GTTCTCAAATACAACCAATCCACACCACATGGATTGATCAAGTCTTGACAATACTGACAAAGCAATAAACACTACAAACAACAAGTACTACACCAAAAACAACCTTAATGCCACGAATATGAGCTGCCACTTCAGTATTGGGTCTCTCGGCTGACTTATCCAGCAGGTATTCAATCACTGCATCTTTATTGTAAATCCTGAAAACATAGAAAATTGTGTTACAACATATGGGTTAAACATTGGGTTGTTCCACACGACGTTAACCTACTCTCTCCTGGTTCATTGACCGGCTAAGACGGTTTTACTCACCTTCCCAGGTCGCAGGCAACAATAGGGCGACGTAGTTTCTCCTGACTCAGTGCACAGTACTTCCACCTGGCAGCAAGTTCAGCGTTCTTGTCGACCTGATCGGAAAGTTATAAGTAACATTAGAAAGGAACCCAAATTTCAAAATCAAGTAGATAATAAGCTCTTTGGGCCATAACTCAATTTTGATAAATACGTAACCATTATCAGGGTCTAACTGATCACAGACATGTCACGTTAAACGACAACAACTCGGCTAAGAAAACGTCGACAATTAATACAGTATAAAGGTATAAATTATAGGCTACGTATGAAAGCTAACGTTAACATGGCTTGCTGATTTCATTTAAACTCAAACTGACATAAACAAACAAAGCAAACACATAGAATAGTTCATCATTGACCACACTAAAATTATCCAACGTTGTAAATAATGTCATACATATAATATGGAAAATCATGTGTGCAACTTCATAGAAAGTATAGTGCAGGCGGTTGGTGATGTTGCATACTGTCATTGTCAACTACACGTTACTTAGCAATACGTTGACCACGTTAAACATTATGCTGGCAAATGTTTCAGATTCATAACGAGAATAACATCAAGATTTTTGAAAACATCACACAAGCGCACCGGTTTTCCAACTTTAATTTAACGTTATTTCGTCGTAAAAAGCTACATAGGCCTACTCATTCTTCGATTAGCTAACGTTGGCTTTCCGTATACAACTAGCAATTAACGTTAGCTTGCTGTTTTCATTCAACGTTATGATACTTTAAATAATATTTACGTTACCTTTTCGACTTTCTTAGGACCTTTGACCAACTCGTGTCTTTTAGGAATAGTTCCACCATCACATCCCATCTTTACTGATTGATCAAAACTTGGTAACGTTAATTCTAGTTAACTATAAAAATGGACATAGGCAGTAAAGGAAATGGGCCTACGTACGCAAACCTGAGTACAACAATTGTAAACAATCGACGAGATTGCTCAAGAGCGGCTGTTTGGATCCAATAGTTTTTCCTATGCTGCCCCCTATCGTCAAACATGTCTCGCTGTTTGTCAATTCCTATGGTCAACACTAGATGGGAGCAACATTTCAATGTGGGCAGAAACAGGAATATTGGTGCTTCAACGAAGGAGCCTAAAATATATTCTTGCCTCTGCGCTTTGGAACATGCTAAATAGGCCTGTCAACGGACATAGATTGAAATAAAGAAAAATAAACATAATAAAAATTGGCTTTATTTATACAATCATCATATAGGCCTAAGTTATACACCAATTGTGAGCTCAACGGGGTTAAAAGCAAGTCAAAACATATGTAAAAATACAGCATTTACAAAACAAGTTGAACTATTTTTAAAATTGAGCTATTAACAAAATGCCAACATCAGTCGACTAGTTGATTCATTATTAACACTGATTAATTTCCCCCTTTATCAGCTGAAAATACTGTTGAGTGCAAGTCCAGTGCAGACGCAAAAAATAATGTGGAGTAGGCTAAATGATTGCACATCAACGCCAGCCGCGTGAGAGAAATTAAGCTTCAGTAGAAAAAGGGTAAAGTGGTTTATATATATTTATTATTTATATATATTTTTATCACTAAAACGTTTTCATGGTTTTTCTATGCCGTCTTACTGTCTATTGTCTTATTGTCTTGACGCACTTCAATGGTGCAGTAGATAGCCTGACTTATAGCATACCAAGTAGACTTAATTTTAGCCTATGTGCACCATACGCATCCTGCACCATACGCAAATCTTATCTTAATAGCACCCCCTCGATTGATGGTGGAACGTTGGTGCATTTCAAAATATAAAAAAAACCTGACTTTACTTGATTTGACTAGGCCTACTATAGTGCATCTGTGTGGCTTTACATGGGATCAAGTGTATAGGCTAACTGTAGCCTGTTTGTATTTTATTACTCCAAATAGCTACATTTATTCATGATGTTCAAAATCAGCTGCTACCTGACTGTATGACTGTACAAACCATTTCAGCTTAGTGCTAAGTGACAAAACAGATAGGACCAAAACTAATAATTACATCATTAATGCAGATACAATAATACATTTAGATCTTGTAATTTAGGCTGGTTTATTATATTTACCAAATGTTTTGCTAGAGATTTACAGCATAATTCTGCATGCCTACTCACTTATTTAACAGCTCTGTAGGCCTAAGAAAAATGGGTCTGGAGGTGGTCATTGACATGTAGCCTTTTTGACAGAGTGGGTGAAGAATAAAAGTTCTGCAAGAAGACTTAGTGAGTGCTAACCTGATTACTTCCTGTGCCTTTCATCGAGCTGATTAGTTTACCATTGACCTTCACATCAGTGAGGGAGCATTAGTTGGTGAAAGGCTACCTTTGTATGGACATCTGTGGCCACTCCATTGATTTGGTCTGTTAAACATTGAACTGATTAGCATTGTATCATATGATACGATGAGGAACACACGGGACATTTTTACTTTTCACATTAATATATTTATCTAATCATATTCATTCACACCAGCATTTCTTTTGTGGAATGCACCCACCAGCCTAATCTTTCCTCACTGACTTCCATTTATACGATCAGGTCCTTGGCTGCAACTCATAAATTGAGTTAAGAGTTGGATTTGATTTAACTCCACTCAGTGATAAATGTTTCGAGATGGGTTTTCATTACTCTTAAGAGTAATGTTGGCAAACTCTTTGAAAACTCTTTGAAAGTACTCTTAGCAACACTGCTCAACCATGTTGCTAAACACCTTGTGTAACAGACCCCCACGCCATTACAGATGCCTACGAAGAATGGACTTTTTAGTGAGTGTAACCTAATCCACAAAAAGTGTATACAAATTTAAATTCATTACTGTTCATCTACAAACTGACCATTTTACTTTGGTTTTGGCCTATTGTCAACACTGGGATTTACCTTATCCAGATCTTTTCTACCCTATTTCAGCTTGTATGCTTGCCTTCAGCACGGGCTGGCTATGTCAAGTATAGGGATTCAAATTTACTGTGGAGATTTGTGTGTGTGTGTGTGCGTGTGTCTGAGGGGTAGGTGTGTGTGTGTGTGTGTGTGTGTGTGTGTGTGTGTCAGGAGATGCAGTTGGAGTTAGAGTTTGAAGAAAGGGGTCGGGATCGGCATGTCGAACTTTAAACCAATTGGTTTGACAATGGCCTCAGTGATGAGGCTAATATTAGGGCTGGGTGATCAAAATCAACATTCAAAAACAGTAATCGATCAATCGATCCACTTCGTTACATTATGTTATTCCGCTGACATATAGGGCATGGAGAGTGACACTGAGACAACTACGCAACAAGAGCAGCTCGTACCAAAGAAAACATTGATGTTCAATAATCATTGATAGTAGGCCTAGATAGTGTGTTTCCTTCAATTATTTTAAAATCAAGTAATGCACCTTTCATTCAAAAATCTTTCACTAGTAATATGTGAGCATATTTACTGTACAAAACTTGTTAGTGAACGATGAGGGCAAAAAAAATAAGAAAACAAATAAAATAATCGTTCATTAATCGTAATTGAGTAAAAATGTTCAATTAACTTAGATTTCGATTTTAGGCCAAATCGTTCAGCCCTAGCTGATATTAATTATGTGCGTGAGGCAGGCTGGGGCGCCTGGTCCAATGCATTTAGCGTCTCTAATTTGAAAAGCACTGCTGTGTTTGTGTTGGTGGTGAGTGCTCCACTGCTGCCAGTGACAGGATTTTAATGCTGTTTTAATGCATCTTAATGCTGCTCTGACGTCCTAGTAACCAAGGAAGCAGAGTGAACAGCCTACTACTCTCCAGCACAGAAGACACCTAACGGATAACAGAGCAACATGAACAAATAAATATTTATCAAGTTGGTGCATCACCTACATTGAAATTGAAATACTTGTAGAACCATCTAAGGACATCTGTCAGTCTGTCTGTCTGTGTGTCTGTCTGGAATATACTATTGTATAATTACTGTCATGCCATTTTTAAACCACAATGGAATTCTTTTTGTCCCCACTGCTGCCTGTGTTTAGAATGAAATATCTGTTTCACCCCACTGTAATTTCCTCCTATAGGAAACACGATCCATGACCAATTCTTATTTGTTCTGTGTCCTCAGTCAATGTGTAGTAGCTCTGTATTTTAATCTGATCATCTACTTCCAGAGCATATCCCAGTAACCGCGGGCCCCAGAAAGTATTTAATACAAAAAGCAAACTGGGTGTTGTAGTTTCTAACAGCGGGATTCCTCAATGAGACCTTATTCTCCCTGGCTCGGGACCAATTAATATACAGCAATATGAACACATGTTCGCACGCCCGCTCCATGCTGACTCTGACCGCATACTGCTTGCTCCACTGCACTGGCCTCCTAATGTTTTGTATACATTTGCTGATTCCAGTTCCACCTGGCTCCACTTCAGTACAGCCCTGGTGGAGGAGAAGAGGATCTTTTCCACTGTGACAGACGAGCAAGAGCTGGCAGCCCCTATCAGAGCAGCCAAGGGAAGCTGGAGGTAACGGCTTGTGTGTGTGTGTGTGTGTGTGTGTGTGTGTGTGTGTGTGTGTGTGTGTGTGGGGTGGGTCCATACCTCAGCCAGAGCTGGGTGGAACTGAAGACTCAAGTCTCTGGCTGGTCGGGGGGCTCTGGTCAGGTCTCGTTAGGCTGAAGAGAGCGGAGACAGGTTCTGACAGCTGGTTGGCTGAGGCGGGGGTTGCCCGTGGAGACGGGGGACATACCTGCGGTGGGGGCCTGTGTGCTCTGCGGCTGGGTGCCGGGGATGGCGCGCGCACATGGCCGCTGCCATTACTGAGGCCCGCTGTGCCAAAGCCTTGCTCGGCACCCCAATAATAACACACACCCCGCCTCCTCCCCAATCACACATGCGCACACACACACACACACACACACTCCCCATCTCTCCCCTGCCCACCGACCCCATCAGCCTGCTGCTGAATTTAAATCAGCTTTCACTTCTGTTTTTTCCATATTTAGCCCAGAAGAAGGAGCGGGTGGGGGGCAAAGAGTGACAGGAAAAAAAATATGGATAAATAGAGTGGGAATGCTGAGAGAGAGAGAGAGAGAGAGAGAGTGAGAGAGAGAGAAAGATGAGTTGGACCAAGAGAGTAGGTGAATGAATGAGTGAGTGAGTGAGCAGAAGAGGGTCTAAGGGTCGTGTCAACCCAGCCTTTGGTAGTCAACAGCCCAAGCTCCCATGTCAGATCTACTTCTTCTGTTTATTTATCACTGTGCCCAGATCAAATGAGTAGCTCTCCCAACCCAATCCACACACACACACACAGAGACACACACACATCTCAACCCCCTACCCTCCCCTTGCTTGCAATGGCAGCTCGACGCCACACGTGTTTTCCATCAGCGGCCCCTTGCGCCAGGCCTTGCATAAATGTTTTGGTGCGTTCCCCCTTCTGGGATAGGCTGCCCTCGGCCGCACCGTCTAATCAGCTGTAAATTCTTGTTTTAAAAAGGAAGCGGCTGGCAGGGAAAGAGTTAATCCTCTGGGTCCCGAACTCCACGGCCTAATAACTCTCTCAAAGGGGGAAGAGGAAGTGTGTGCGTATATGTGTGTGTAGGCATGTGTGTTACATACACACATATCTGTTTGTGTGTGTGTGTGTTACATATCTACATGTCTAAGTGTGTGTGTGTGTTAGTGTGTGCGGGTGCGTACTCACTTGCGTGTATGCATTATGTGTGTGTGTGTGTGTGTGTGTGAGGGAGGGGGCGGGGAATGAGGGATGAAGAGGAGGATGACTAACTGAGAAGGAGAGAAGAAAAGCCGAGGGCTTTGACAAATGATCTAATAAACAGAGAGGGAGATTACAGGCAGGTTGCCCATGGGGAGAGGAAGTAGTGCAGTAAATATTTTTAAAGGTTGTCAATAAATTTACAGTGTTGAGTTGACTGTGGACTTCATACGGTAGGAGAAAGAGAGAGAGAGGGTAGGGAGGGAGAGAGAGAGAGAGAGAGAGAAAGGGGGCAATGGAATTAAAGCGCTAACTGCAGTCTGGTTCTGAAAGTGGCCATTTACTGGCACAATATCTCTTACTGCACCACTGATGTGGCTCCTGTTGCAAACGAGTCAAAAAGCCTAGTGGTTCTGTCCCATCATGATTGTAGATAAGGCTAGCACTATCAGACACTGGCATGGACACATGGTGAAATCTAGCATGGTATTCCACATTTCGCTCGCTTTTGTAGGTGGTGACCTATCCCACAAGGTCAGCTCTTTTCACTTTCCCAAACCCTGCTCCCGCAGCTCATTAGTCACCCCGGCTGTCTGTCTCCCACATCTGATGGGAGAAGTCCACCTGGATTGTCCTTGGGGCTCCATTTGCTGCGGGTGCAATGCATGATTGATGGGCTAATGGCCTAATGGGCGGCAGCCACGGGTCAGACCTGTAGTCACATTCTGACACCTTCATAACGGAGAGCCTAATTAGTGTAAATAAGAATGACTGAGGGGAGACATCTGCACACTGGTGTGTGTGTGTGAGTGGTGTGTGAGTGTGTGTGTGTATGAGAGAGAGAGAGAGAGAGATGGGTCAGAGTGATAAGGATAAATCTCTGTAAGCTAAATATTTGAATTAAGCAATATCAGTGGGATTATATTCAATAATCATTTCCTTAATAATCAATCATTTTCAAACTCAAATACATATTCAAATACATGTTATGTATTTGTCCTTATTAATTACAGATATATACATATATGACATTTATGAACATGTCATGAAATCAGAAATGGGAAAAAAACTGTTTACCCTCTTTACTGACTAACCCATGCCACCCATACAAATAAAATACTTTTTTTCAAACCTAGCTGTTAATCTTATTTTGCTGTCATCAGTCTCATGTTAGAAATCTGATGCTGCATTACTACACTGGGTGTTACTAGACAATGAGACATCAAAACAGACTCATTAAATAAATTGGATTTTGGAGACCTCCTAGATGCCTGACTGCAAGAACAAGAATTTACTGCCACTCCCTCTACACTAATAAGAACCCCAGACAAACCTAATTTAATTTGCATTTTCTATCGGATTTCTTCTGTTTTAGAGGAAGGCCAGGAAGGTGTGTCACCTAAAGATGTTTTGGTGTGAAATGATTACCAATCCCCAGACATTTTGCTTTATGTTTATTAAGTTTTTTTGATATTCATTACGTTTTATGTAATTTTTGTCATGAAGCAGTGAGAGTTTACATAAATCATATATTAACATATAATCATATAAATACAATATTATACTGTATATAATATTATTTAATTGTTATTATTTGCTTTATCACGTTCTGTTATAAGCATTATGGTGTTCATTCACAGAGAGAGACAGGGAGAAAGAGGGATTGAATATTAGAAAAATCTCTTCAAATTACTGTGTGGTTTTAAGGCATACCTGTTCAGTGAAGCCTTTCTCCAATCTATGACATTTTTTGTATTTTCATAATTGTGTGTGTGTGTGTTTGGATGGGTGCACACATGTTTTGGGTTTTGTGTGTGTGCGCTTTGGACCTTGCTTGTGTGTGTGTGTGTGTGTGTGTGTGTGTGTCTGCCTGCCTGCCTCCCAGCTTTCCCTTTGGCGTTGAGATAGAGTTTCAGCAGCCCAGGCCTGAGGTAAGGCCAGAGGAGCGGTAGCCGTGGGGAGGCGATGGTGGCCCTTTTTTTTTAACACCTTCACAGAAATCACAGGTGACAGGCTCCACTCACCTGACTTCTGCTCCATTATACGCTTAAGCTTCACATGACCTGTGACGCACCTAATAAAAACATATCGGCGTCAAACTTTATTTTCATTTCAACACCCTCTCAACATGCCCACACACACACACACACACACACACACACACACACACACAGACATGTAAACATACAGACTCACACACACACACACACCACTCACATTCTCTAGTTCTTCTGTAAATACCCACTTTTTGGCTACCAGCTGCTCGCATCTAGCAGACATCTTCAGAACAAATCGCCGTCAGATGCTTCAACACAGACATCAGTACCCAGCAAATTTCCTGACCTGGGCCGTGTCGCTCCCAATTATCATCATCTGCCTCCGCGGTGGTGCCGGTGAAAAAGCCCCTGCTTCTCGGAGAAGCTTTCACGTGGTCGGCACTAAAGCTCCTCACAGGCTCTTGGCTCCCAGTGGAGGGAGATTTACAGTAATTCTGTGCTAGAGAACGACCCTCTCTCTCACCCTCTGCCTTCTGGGCAGTGGGGGAGCTTTGGAGCAGTCACCCCAGAACCAAACAAAAGAGGGCCATAATCAGGACTCCCGGTGGCTTTTGATGGCCTGTTTATGTTGGTTTTTGCTCTAGCGCATATTTGCCATCTCCAAAAAAAAGAAGTCTTTAACGACCCTCCTCCTCCCCATCCCCCTCCTTCGGCTCCGCTGTTTGTCTGGAGCGCACCCGAGCTTTTTGCGGTTCATTTTCCTTGGCAAATTCCGCTGGGTTTATGGTTTATGCATATGCAGTCGCTCGGAGCACACGCTCCGCCATGAGTTCATTCTCACTTAATCCATCTGAGGAAGAGACGGCCGAGATGTCTGAGTCACTAACAAACTCCCACTTTGCAGGCTCTCACCTCGTGACACGTACATGGCATACGCAGTGCCAACTGGATCTTTTCCTCTACATGTCTAGACAGCCAAATAGAGAGTAAGAGAGAGAGAGAGAATAGTAAAAGAAAGAGAAAAACAGAGAAAGAGACAATCTAAGAAAAATACAGAAAGAAAGAGTTAGATTAGATACATTTTTTTGTCATTATATACATGTTGAACATAATGAAATTACTGACATCCAGGCACATCATACAACCGCATAACAAAGACACACATTATCATACAAAACTTTACATCGACAGAGAACAAGAAACAGAGCTGAATGTAGAAAGATTAAACTAAATAGAAATGCTAGTAATAAAATAAATATTAAATATTGCACCAGGGTTGTGAATCAATGTAGGTTAGTCCAACACAGGTAGAAGGTTTCACTGTGTATGTTTGTTGAAAGACTGGATAGCTTTGGGGAAAAACACTTGTCTGTTGATACGTGTTTAACCTGTAACACCTTCTTCATGGCATCAGTTTAATGTGCTCATGGCCAGGGTGTGAGGAGTCTTTGCAGATATATGAAAAGAGAGAGAGAGAGAGAGAGAGAGAGAGAGAGAGACTGACATTAAGGAATTCGAGAGAATGAATGGTGAAAATGACAAGCATATATTTCTCTGCTGTACTTCCACACAGCATTATTCACTCTCTATGTCAGCACCTTATCAGAGGGAGCTTCCCCAGGCCCCTGATCCAATTCAAGATCTGACCAAGCTCTTTCAGCTGTCAGTGCGCATTCAAAGACACAGGCTGGAGCTGGCCGGTAGGGCTCTCCATTCAATGCGGATGATGGATTTTGGGCAGACATCCTTTCAGAGGAGCCAAGGAGTACAGAGAGAGAGAGAGAAACAGAGAGAGGTGTTGTTGAGGACATAATTCAGGGTCTCAGAGTGTGTGTTTTTTCTCCTCTATCACTACATCACACCTCTCCCTCCCTCCCTCCCTCCCTCCCTCCCTCCCTCTGTCGTCCAGCGATGGCGAATGAAGACATTCCTTATTAGTGTCGGCATGGTGCGCTCATCAATTAACAGCCCACTTGCTAGTCAAAAACAAACAACAGCAACTTCCCCAGGAATCCCAGTCAAAACAAGCTCTGTCTTGGCGTGTCCAAAGTGCCCCGTGAAAATCAGCACCAGATGTTCCTCCTAAACCATCCCTCTCTCTTTCCCTCTCTCTCTCCCTCTTTTTTCTTTCTCTTTCTTTCTCTCTCCTCAAAGCCCCATATCTTTTTCTGTCTGAAATGCTGTTGAGTGGACATGGCTTTAACAGTAATGAGGGTTTTTCCTAGACTGTAGGCACCTCTCCCAAAAATTGGGCAGCAATTTAGGTGCCTCATACCCCAGCAGACCTCCCTGCATTTTCTAACTGTCAGCTAAGGTGAGAAAATGATGCCCATATGGGCACAAATCCCAAAATACATCTCATCCACCACCACCACCACCATCATATGAATTAAACATGAATTCACTGGCTCAGTGATCTTGGAGTCGTTTCCAGATTCCACACATGTCCATCTTTTTTTAGCCAAGAAAAAGAAAGGAAGAAAAAAACACCAAACCAACAAGGCACCCAAGGCAGATAGAGTAGCCTCCTCTGCTGCTGTCCGTCCATGGCATTCAGCGTGCTCTCTGAGCCGGGGCAAAGACAAATTTGTTTTTCCACTCGGCTGCCGAAGGGAAACACCTCTCTCGGAGTAACTAAACAATGCAGGACCCTTGTTGTGCTTAAGACCTTTGGGGAGTCCCTCTTTCACCCGCACCCCCATCCCCAATCCCCCTGAACGGAGCCCATCTACCTCAGGCTCTTTAATCTGTGAGCAAACAGCTCCCTGTGTTATCTTTAGTGCTCGACTTCGACTCATGGCCCGTGCAACGGCCCCTCAGAGAGACGCAACAAAGTAGGAGCCACGCCGTTTGAAGTCTGCAGCCTGATGAGTCAGGATTTACTGCCCTTCAACACCCCCCCCCCCACACACACACACACACACATACACACACACACCCTTCTCCACCACCCTCACCTCTCTCCTTGCTCTTCAGTCAGGCATTGAAGTAGTCTCAGGTATTGAGTGTAGGCGGCGGATATAGTCTTGCTGTGCCTCCTTTGACCCAAGAGCTGTTGTAAAAAGACAGAGAGTAAGGGGGGGGAGGGGGGGTTCTGGGGCTGAAAACATCAAGAGAGTGGAAGATGCCGCACACTCAACTGTCTTATAAATAAACACATTTTTATTTTTTCCATTAAAACGGTTATGAAGACTTCAAAGCCATTCCCACAGGAGAAGCTTTTGGCAAGAAAAAACACAAATGTAACTGTGCTTTCAAACCAAAGTGGGATCTCTGCTTGACCTTAAATATTCTTGAAGGCTTCTTAAAAGAGGGGAAAAAACTTCTCATCTGTACCTTTATTTACTAAAGCCATAGGGATGACAGCTGGAAATATGAAATATAGAATCTTTTGCTTTTACACTGTAAGTGGTAGATTTGCTTAAAACATTCAGGGGTTTTTGTAGTTGTGTTTATTTGTTGATTTACTAAAAAATATTTCTAATTTCAATGACAATGGGATTATCTGGTGAATTTCTGATTAGATGTCTTTAATTTGAGATGCTGTCAAATGTATCATTATGTGCCCTACTATGTCCCACTCACTCTGCTGCCCTGCTCTGATAGGAGCATGTTCAGTGGGGGCGGAGGTAAGAAAAGGGCCTCTGGCCTTCTCTCAGGGCATGGGGGTAGGGGGTGGGGTGGGGACTGGGCTTGGGCTTGGCGGAGTGGATGCCAGTGAAGGGGACACTTGTGGGAAGGAAAGGGAGAGATCAGCTTGTGTAAACATTCAGGTTAATGAAGCTCAGTGCGCCTAATCCCCCCCTCCCCTCCCTCCACGTCAGGCATAATCCCTGCGCTCAACCCCCCGCCTGTCAATCAATCACCTGCCCCGGGACTGTGGAAAGGAAGCCGGAGGGGAGATGGTGGTGGTGGTGTCGGGAGATGTGTTTGTGTGTGTGTGTGTGTGTGTGTGTGTGTGTGTTGGCGATAGGGGTGGGGGTGTGAAGGTGGAATTTGGAGAGTCTTGTGCTCCGTCTATGAAGCTCAGAAATTTTGACTTCAGAGTAATTAAGTCCACATGAGTTCAGGGATGTGTGTGTGTAGTGTGTAGTGTGTGCATGTGTGTGTGGTCACTGCAAACAACTTAAAACCGTTACATCACCATGCCACTGTTGCTGCTCTGCTCATGCAGGGGAGTAGGAGCTTTGATGAATATTGGGATTGCTGGGTGACTAGAAAAATAGTTTGTGAATAACTGCCAGGAGACAAATGAGTTGTGAGCTCTAGGGAGCAAACACAGGAACCAAACACACTGGAGTGTCGGGACTGGCTAAGAATGAGATTACAAACAGGTGAGACAGAGAGAAAAAGATGTGTATGACTCTCCAGATTATTCTCAAAAGTTAGTTATGAAAATGTGCCTAACTCATGTTAAGTCTAGACCAAAGGAAGACATTTTGTATTGAGCCTTGGGTACCTTCTCCCCCTTAGGCCGAGTAATCTCATCGTGTGTCCACCAGCTCAGTTTTTCTGTTAAATGCAGAAGTTAACCACAAAAACTAAATCCCCATTTCCTATAGAGGTGTTTACAAATCAGCCGCCAGCTTAAAACCTATAAGATCCCTAAACATCCACGCCCACACACACACACACACACACAAAAAAAAAGCACACACACACAAACACACACACACACACAAACACATACACACACACACGCACGAACACAGGCTAGAAATAGAAGCCCCTCTAGTATGCGTGAAGCCAGTCCTGAAAGGCTGCTCTCCATATCAGGCCGTGCCCCAGGCCATACTGAAGTGACCACTCTGCCCCCACTCCACCCTATCAGTTCCATCTCCCAGGAACAGCTGAGCTCCTATTGTTTGGGAGAAACGCATTCAAATCAGCCTTTGATACAGTGTGAGTGTGGGGGCACTGAGATGCTGTGTCACACACAGTAATGAGTGTGTATGTGCGCTTTTGTATCAGGCTCAAAGGTGTGTGTGTGTGTGTGTGTGTGTGTGTATGTGTGTGTGTGTGTGTGTGTCAATATTTTCAGACAATGGAATAATTTTATCAAGCCCAGTAGAGTCTGTGTGTGTGTGTGTGTGTGTGTGTGTGTATGTCACTTTTTTAGGTCGAGTGTGGGTTTTCGTTTGTGCCATAGTATTAAAGGAATTAAGTAAAATACACTTTCGATCAATTTACGGATGATTGGGAGTACATACGTTGAGTTGAGATCAAAATCATGTCACTCGGATGTGTTTTGAGAAAGTTATATTTTACCGTTTTGAGCCAAAACTCGTTAGCCTGGAAGTGACCAGGGCATATAATATCAGCCGCTACAAAACGCTATTTTTAAACATTACACTTACGTGGTAGTGAGTAGAGGGTCCCTAAAGCCAAACCGAAGTATCCCGAGGTCTTCATGTGGTTGGATAGAGAGTCCAGAATGAATTTTAACGAGCCAGTACCTTTCCGGAAATGTTGGAGTCGATTTCCACTCTGGAAATTCACAATTTTCGCAGTTTTTTTTTTTTTTCAAACATAGTCCTTCTTTCGAAATTGAAATGAAATTGTATGCAACAGCAAAAGCCGTCTTCCGTCAACAGGAGGCTACTTCACGCGAGACATTCAAAATTCCAACCTGTTAGTAAGCTAGGCTTTGCTCACTCCTACGGACTTTCCCCTAAAGATGGCAGCTAAAGCAGCAACATTTTAGGGACCCTCTACTCACTACCACGTAAGTGTAATGTTGTTTGGAACTGTAGAATAGGTATAAAAATAGCGTTCTGTAGCGGCGGAAATGATATGCCCTGGTCACTTCAAGGCTAACGAGTTTTGGCTCAAAACGGTAAAATATAACTTTCTCAAAACACATCCAAATGACATGACAACGTATGTACTCCCAATTATCCGTAAATTGATCTAAAGTGTATTTCACTCCGGACAATTCCTTTAAGCCCAATGGAGCCTCGTGGAGGTGTGTAAGTGTATTTGTGTCTGCGTGTGTGTGTTTGTGTCACTGCAAGGCCCTGCCATGTCTGGATCAGCAGTGAAACTGAGGCAGAGCAATATGCCATGGACGTCGTCCCACTGGGAGTCCTTGTGAGTGCCGCTGTGAGTGAAAGGGCATTTTTCTGTCCCATTGACGGCGTGACGAATGGCCATGCTACTGCTTTCCACCGGTCACATCGGCCCCTGAACTCAGTTCACACACTTCTCCGTTTTCTCTGATTTTCTTTCTCTTCCTTCTCTCTCTCTCTCTGTGTCTCTCTCTCTCTCGGCCTGAGTCTGCCCTGAGTAGGGTTAGGTTGGTGTTTTATTATACTGTACTTATTGTGATGATAGTGATTTATGTGCCGGCAGTCTTGCGCTCTTTTCACAGCGGCTCCCAGGGCCTTCATAAATCACAGGGCTACACCGCGCTTGGCCCAGAGCCACCCATGCCAGAGACACACCTTTGGGGATTGGGCTAGCCAACAGACTCCGGGAGGTTCTGCAGAATTTCACATTATCAGTCCATCCGGACATTTTACTGTCTTCTCCAGGCCTACAGAAGCTGTTACAATGCTTTTCTTTTTTTTTTTTTTTGCATCGATCACAATCATGTTCTGCTCCATTTTACACAAAGGAAAAATCTGTTCCGCATTATGGACCCGGGCCTTTTGGTGTGGAATAGAATAAGCTGTGTGGAGGAGCTGTCTGTCTGTCGCTATGTGTGCTGCTTAGAAATGGTTTCTCTTAGCTGTTGATAACTGGAGAAAGAGAAAGGGAAGGAAGGATGGACAGAGAAGGAAAGAGAAAGAGTGTGATAAATGGGAAGAGGCTATAAAAGAGGAATAACAAAAAAAGCAGTGTGTGTGTGTGTGTGTGTGTGAGAGAGAGAGAGAGAGAGAGAGAGAGAGAAAGAGAGAGAACAAGGTTGTTTGTGTGTGAGGGTGGGATAAGGAACGCAGAAGAAAGTGAGGAAGAATAAAATGGACCTAAGTGTGAACGAGGAAGAGAGAAAGATTATCTGTGTGTGTGTGTGTGTGTGTGTGTGAGTGGGGTGATCCAGGGGAAGCCCTGCACACCCCAATGCTGCTGCAGCACTCAGGCCTGTGAGTTTGGGACTGCTGGCACAGGGCCAGTGTCAACATGGCAGCGCACCAGATCCCAGCACACAGGTCCAATGCATCAGAGAGCCCAGCCTAAGACTGGTGCTATCCCATCAGGCCTTGTGTCTGCTGCATGCCGTGTGTGTGTGTGTGCACGTGTGTGGTGACAGGGCCGTCTGGAGTGTGCGTTGGAGGCCCTTCACTCACTGGGTCATCTCACCGGGGGCTTTTTTATGACGAGGCCTGACGGTTATTATTTTTATGGAGTGCCCTTTATATATATTTATATATAATACAATTTTTTTTTCATCCTGAATGCCAGTGCTCATTGCGCACAGCTGGTTCTGCTCAGTCGCTTGTGTTTGCTTAACTTAAGAGGTGCTCTGCTCTGTGCAGTGATTTTTCTCTCTTTTCTCTTCTGCATTTCTCTCCTTTTCTCTCTGTCACTCTTATTATTTTAATTTGTATTTATTTATTTATTTATTTATTTTTTTGTCGTCGCTCTCTTAGCCAGTGATATTGGCCCTTGCTTCAGATAAAGTGTACAGAGCACTGGTCTGAACTCCCAACAGGGCGCTGTCTGAAATACATAGATTACACACACCCTAGATTACATCAGACGATTACCATCACAGGCATTCCGTTTCAAAGAGGACCAGCAAATAATTGTTTTCACACAAAAGCACATCATCTGTTCTGACACTGAGAACCTCCCCAGACTATTTTTTTAAATTCTAAACAATGGTGGTCAACACACACACACACACACACACACACACACACACCACTGACAGCCATTCACATCCCCACAACCCCTAACTCCCACTCACACACACATGCACACAAACAGACACAAGACACACAGAATGTTTGTTGAGCCCCAGATCCTACTTTGCAGTTGGTACACAGCTCAGATAAGAGAAGCAAACGTGTCTGTGTGTGTGTGTGTGTGGCGGGGGGGTGTCAGTGGGGAAGCAAAGAGGATAATGATGGCACGGTGGACGGTGAAAGTAAAATCAATAAGGTGTCTCAGGTTTCACCGGCCCAGATGAAATTAGCAGGAGCAGGCCGCTTAAGGGGGCCAGGGGGGAGTGGCGCTATTGGGGAGCAGAGGAAGTGCCGACAGACTGGGATTAATCCACAATCCTGGCGCAGGTCAGGGCCATAGCCGGACCACTCACTCGGCACCAAAAAGAAAAACACAAGAGCTGTTGCCCGTGGGTGTCCCTTCACTAAACAGGAGGCCTCAAAGCTCCACACAGGTAGTTTAATAAACTCACAATAAGACTTTCTGCTGCAGGGCAGCTTTGTATGATGTCTATGTTTGATGGACATTCATCTTAAATATGGAGCTTCCTCTACAGAGCCACACAGTTTAATACACTGTGCAGTATACCCATGGAATGCCACTGGCATTCAAAGACCGCCATCTTTTTCTGTGTTATTTCCTAGGGTGAGCGCTGACTGGTAGATCATTCTGGACTGTCGTGTGCACATATACTAACTCTGTGATTAGGCACAGAAAGACGTTGACACGGTGCGGCAGTCCAGTTAGTCAAGGCAGGCCCGTCAGCTTTATGACTCCCCGGAGCGGGCCTGAGAGCCTCCAAGAGTGTGAGCTGCCTCTGAGCCACTGCAGCTTTGACGAGGGGCCCAGACAGCCAAGCGTAGGGGTGGGCGATATAGTCTAAAATTTATATTGCAATATATTTTGAACCATAGACGGTAGATGATATATATCACGGTATACTTTGGTATGTAACTTACAGCATAACAGTTTCTTAATGGTTACCATAGCATAAAATCAATATGTACAACAGTTGTTTAGTCATCGTTCGGAGGTGTTTATATTGGACTCTCAAATTCACACAGAAGTAAACTGGTAAGCTGCATTTGTGTCAGACAGTAGCTGTTCAATATATAGGCTCTTACACAGTTTTGTTGTAAGAATGAAAAAATGCTATTAATAAGGTGAAGCTACAGGTCAACATTTTTTCACATGGTTATGGAGACGCAATGAGCCTATCACGGTATGGCGATATGACCCAAAATCTCTATCATTGGCCAAATGCATATTGCATACGGTATATATGGTCTATATTGCCCACCCCTAGCCAAGCGTCTGGCCTAACACTCCTATTTCCCTTCACTTCCCCTGTGCTCCAGTAATGTCAGATACTCCTTGGGCTTGTAGTCGCAGATGAGAGGCTTTCACCAGGCAGACACTGACAGCTGAAGCAGAGCCTGTAGAGTGAAACAGCTCAACACTGAAAATGCTATAAATATACCTACAAGGGGCCGAGGCTGAGAAATATTAGGAACATTAAGGGCATTTGCAAAAATAATACACAAAAGAAGAGTAACATTTTTAAAATATTTTAATATTTTAAAACAAATTCATAATTTCTGACATCAAATACACCAAAACAAAACAAAGCAACACTAGTTATGGCAGTGAACTGGTCAATCGGGCAATATGTCAGGAACATTCAGATGTACCCATCCAGCGATTAATCCTCAATAATGATGAAACGGGACACTGCTACTGACATTGAGTGTGCACATACCTCTGTGGATTAAACCCTGTGATTGAAATAAAGCACACAATGCCATCCAACATCCAGAGAGAGAGAGAGAGAGAGAGAGAGAGACATTAGAGGTGGGACAAGGGGGATGGGAAACCCTGTCAACTCTTAAAAGCACTCCAGCCCCCCCCCCCACACACACACACACGTCTCTCCTCCCCTGCCATCCTCCTGATGGGAAATGAATAGCGGGGAAATGGTCCCTAATGCTTATCAATAACACGACTGGCCCTAATAGAAAGGCTTGGGCCTTAAGCCCTTTTTACTTGTCAGATAATTAAATTAGCCAATATAGAAGTATGCTAGTGATCACAGGCAGCTGAATTATTGATGGCACCCTGAGTCCCAGAATGCCTTCAGATTGATTAATTATGAATGAGTCCATCTGCTAGTAAAGAACAGATGACCCCTCCCCCCCCCCCCCCCCCCTCCCCAATTTACTCTTTGCTTACTCATGCCTGGCAACTTCCTTACAAGATAAGGATGCCCCAACACAGACATACATACATTCTTCTTCTCTGTTTCTTATTTATTTACTCTTTTGGTCAGAGAGGGCAAAGGCAGCCAGTTGAGTAGCCTTGTTCTAATAACGTGTGGTTTTCTGGAGCTCTTGTGCTGCTGAGTTCTTTCAGATGGGTCCATAAACACATCCAGTGCACACACACACACACACACACAGTCCCTTAAACATAGATGGATCCAATCAAGTGTAAACTCTGCCTGCCTATGGTATGTGTGCCTTGGGAAACCGTTTGAAGATTTCAAGTCAAGAGAGCCTGAGACTAGCACACAGCACAAGGCTTCTGTGGAGGGATGTAATAACTTGTACCTAACTTGTGGACTCCTGCAGAGTCACTGTTGTGTGTACAAGTGCTGTGAATGAAGAAAGAACCCAGATGTAGCATATGTGTATGGAAAGCTTCCATTGTAGTGTCTTCCTGTCAGATAACGTCAATGCTGTCAGCAGAGACACACAAAGAGTTGCTGTGTAGTTGACAAAACTGACAGATCAAGAGGCTGAGTGTGTGTGTGTGTGTGTGTGTGTGTGAGTGTGTGTGTTGGGCATGCAGACTCAGGGTGAAAAGGTTGTTGTGTGTGTGTGTGTGTGTGTGTGTGTGTATGCGTGTGTTGAGGAAAGCCCCGCACAGACAGGTTCTCATGGCTCAGACAGCACTGGCCCAGTGTCTCTCTTCCCCTCTGCCTGCCTGCCTGCCTGCATCTCACCTCATTCCCAGAGTCTCTCGAGGGGAGGAGTTTTCACACACTGCAGAGTGACAAGACAATGCCTGCATGAGAGAGATGGAGAAACTGAGAGAAAGAAAGAAAAGAGAGAGAGAGAGAGGGTGCAAGGTGAGGCAGGAGGAAAATGCACAGCCTAGAGCCAGTCAGTGAATGGGAGAGGAAATGAACACATTACCTCATTCTCTCTCTCTCTCTTTCTTTCTCTCTTTCTCTCTCTCACACACACATTTTTCTCACCGTCAACACCTCTTTCGTCGCCTCAGGCATGAAGGAGCTGCCCAAAGGTCGCCTGTAACCTCCCCCCCTACACACACACACACACACACACACACACACACACAACACACCCTCACTCTGCCTGCCACACCTCTTAAAGAGAAAAAAGGATATTAGGGGTTTTCAAATCACCTGAGGCCAGAAAAGCACCCACACTAAGTCAAACAGGTGTCTGGATTAGGCTCCTCTCAAGTCCTCCTTCTCACTCAGAGCCATCTTCCCAACACCTTTTACTGACCTGTCTTCCAGGTTGACACAGACTTTGTGTGCAACGTGCTTATAATTCATTTTTTAAAAGATTCTTGAATCAAAAACTGACAAAATATTTTCTTTGATCAGCAGCATTTTTAAGAAGTGCTGTTTTGAATTCAGCGCTGTGCTTAAGCAGTGGAAGAGCACAAAGAAAGATAGACAAAAGAACTTGGGGGTGTTGGGTGGGGTGGGGGGGTCTTCTCTCTCCCTCCCACCAGTTTACAAGAGCAGTTTCGATCAACACAAATGCAGGGGAAAACATGACACCAGTGAGCCAGACGTTCCCTCAGGACCCTAATCCATAAAAGCATATGTTCATCATGATGGTAGATATTGACACATATCAGTTATGGATGCTTCTCGTATCTCTGAAACTTCAGTGATGCTTTAACTATTCCTCGGAGGGGGGAAGCATCTCTGTTATGCAAAGAATCTCTGTCATTCTATTTCAGCTATATGCATACACCATTGAATATATATATATATATATATATATATATATATCCAACTAATGTCAAAGCATGTTGTTACCAAAGCATGTTGCTGCCAATTTGCTTAATTAATCAATTCTATTAATATGAATGTAATGTGTTATGTAAAACACAACTGTATGCAGGTGTTTCAATAATAAAAATACATGCCATTTAAACTCTGATGGAAGCAACAAGGGATGAGCTGTGCTTTGTATTGCCTTATGCACATGTCTCTACAAAAACAAATGATGTTCTTTGTGTGTAGGTGTCCCCTCTAAGTAAACTGTGAGTTCATTGTGGTTGTTTCAGCTATGTGACACCTCCGACAAAAAATATAATAATGATAATGGCATAAGTGAAAGTGTGTGTGTGTGGAGGTGGGCTATTTTTGTGGCAGCTAAGTGCTGGTTATTCTATCTATCTTTCAGTATAGTTGACTCAAAGGGAGTGTCTCGCCGTTGGCTCCACATTACACACTCTGATTCATATCCTCTCCAAAAGAAAGCTATTTTCATATTTCAAAACAGCCACTCACACCACTATATTACAATATGAATTTAATCAAGCAGGACCGCTGCAGAAAAAAAAAATTGTTGTAAAGTTTTTATTATTTATCACACATTTGAGTGTGGAATAACCCCTCCACCACAGCCACGACCTAATGGAATTGGAAAATAGCTTCTCTGTTTTCCATGAGCATCATTTTTTCCCTAGACCTTTATGGATATTCTAAAGAAAATAATATGCTTTCTTCACCACACTAAACACATGGCTGGCAGCCACTGACACAGCTGAGCTCTGCATGGCTGGGGTCTGCGTGAATGGCCTCTGTATTGTTTCATGACTGAGAGCGAGGTTCCTCTGCGGGTCGCGTGTTTTGGATATGGCTGTTGTTATTGTTTCAGAGTGACCTTACGCTTCGACCGAGATCTTTTTTCACACCTACGACCCCTGTACGGCATGACCTCTCTCCCTCCCTCTCTCTCTCTCCCTCTCTCTCTCCCTCTCTCTCTCTCTCTCTAAGGCTCTCTCCAGGCTTCAAATCTGTTTCAGATTGTGGGTCTGCAGGACTCTGCAGGACTCTGCAGGACTCTGAACTCTGTGAGACTTCTGGAACTCGGGAAGTTCTGAAAACGTACCAGACATTGTTCTTCTCCAGAAAGTAAAAAGGAACTTTTTTTGTCATATTTTCAGCGTAACTCTATCATGCCTGAGGAGAAGCATAGAAGAAAAGTGAATGAGGGAGTGAATGATAGAATATGCGAGAAAAGGTGTGTGTGTGTGTGTGTGTGTGTGTGTGTGTGTGTATGTGTGTGCATGGATGGGGGGTGGGGGAGTTCAGTGTCTGTCTGAGCTTGTTTTATATATCACTGTTTTCCTCGATTTGGTGAGAAGGCAGACCCGTTGACACTGTAGCAGGTGAAAGACTGACAGAGTTAAGTTGAGTTTATTTTTTATATCTGGTATCAGACAATTGGCAGCTGTCATGTCCTGACAGGAATGCAGAACAAAAACATTTCATGGAGCTCAACTGAAGAGCTGCAGATGTTTTTTGTCACAGTTTGAGGTGAGCTCTAAAATAGTCGTTTGATGCCTGTGTGTAATATGGCATTTTATGTGTACAATAATAATAATTAAAAAAGTGTGATTAGATGATTTACAAAATGTTAGTTCTGCCACTTATCTTTTTCTGGAAGCAGGAAGATGTGGAATACAGTCTGTAGGGAATTTCCTCATTTCTGTTTTGCTACATCGTTACATGGTATGTTTGAATGGATGCTGTTTGCCCTGAGAGAAAAAAAAAACACACACAATAGCATGATTTACCTCAGCATTTGCATATACACCATTGATATTTCAGGACATCAGACACAAAAATAAAATAGTTTCTCAACATAGATTCACACCTTCTACATTATATTTAACTTATCTCTAATAGATTTTAAGGCGGGCTAGATCAACCTGATAGCCAAACAGTACCAAACAACTGTAGAAGTAGAACAAACCTGCATGTGTTGGAATTGCACTGGCAGCTGTTGGGATGCATCTACTAATATGTAGATACACTAATCCTCATCCTGGCTGTTTTGTTTCGCTGAATAATAAGCCCCCTCCCTCTAGCAATGGGACCAGCTCATATTCCTGCACCACCTTCCTCCAGTTTAACAACCCAGCCCAGAGAGCCTGAGTCAGTCAGGTGGAGCCCCAACAACAATGATCAGGAGCCTTTTGCCTGGAGTGGGCCTCCCATCCCCGGGGTTATGAGGAGGAAGCTTCATCATTACACAGATGCATTAAAGTTCCTTGACATAGTGTTCACGGTCTTTTGCCAGACAAGAGGGACCACCACACACTATGGATGAGGCCAAACTATTTCAGCCTGAATGATTTGTTCAGCCAAAGGAGAGCTCTTGCCCTTTCAGTGGATCAAAAGTAAATCTTTTTAATTTATAGAAAAATAACAAAAAAGCAAAGTGCAACCTAGTGAAGTGCAAAAAGTGTTTT
The DNA here is from genome assembly GCA_017657215.1 of Limnothrissa miodon. Taxonomy (NCBI): domain Eukaryota; kingdom Metazoa; phylum Chordata; class Actinopteri; order Clupeiformes; family Clupeidae; genus Limnothrissa; species Limnothrissa miodon. Next base: position 184,660 of record JAGFZM010001097.1, on the reverse strand, counting down.
CAGCCACAATCAGACCATGATCATTTGAATGTAGCCATTGGCCCATTGGAGACGGTAAAGGAGTATTGCTCGACACGCCTCATCCTGAAAAGAGGACAGGAAAAAAATGCCGTACATGCACTGCCCCGAAGCCTGATGTGTGTTTGACTGGCGTGGGAACCACAAAAGCTACGTGTGAACTTATCTGTCTCACCTCTGCGGCTGAGGAAAGGAAATAAGGGAGAGTGGGTGGTGGTTCTGGAGCTTGGGGGGTTGTGGAGGTCTGAAGTGAGATTCTCACTGAGGTACATCCATCATAAAGAGAAGGAGCGGGGGGTGGGGTGGGGTGGGCGGCTTTGGCCAGGCTTTATTAGTGTTCGTCTGGGGGCTAGGAATCCTGGGGAGAGACAGAAAATGTGTCAATCACTGCAGTCAGCATGCAGGAGAAACTGCCCTCGCTGCTACAGCACAACGAGCATGCTTTAATGAAGACTATAGCTGATGGGTCTGTTCATAGGCAGACACGCAGTCATATTCATTGAGAAGTTCTCCATTGAGCATCAGTGGTACACAAACACACACCACCAGACACGGTTGGAGAGGCACTAGTCTACTCAAATACCAGTGCAATGATTTCAAAAGTTATTTGACTTTTTTATTGACTGTTTTGTTTTTTTAAATTTCGTTAATGTTTGTTGAGACACAGCACCACTCAATAGGCAAGCCTTATTAAATTATAAGTATATAACAATTGGACAGTTCATTCTTCCACAATTATTTACAAAGCATTTAAGGAGCTCTCTGTCCTCCATTTCTAAGCATATTGAAGGGTTGGCAACCTCAGGGAGGGTGTCTGTGTGTATTTGTGTTTTTCACATTGATTTTTTTTTTAAGTGTTATGGTTTATTTGTTTATTTCTTAAAATTGGTTCAACTCCAAATTCTTCAGCAGACAGGAAAACAGTAGCCAGACAACCACCATTTTTTTTTTAACATGCGACGAGGATGAATGTTGATTGCAATGTCACTCTCACATCAGTCGTGCGAAAATGTCGATTGTTTTACCTTTAGGGCATTCAACTGTTTTGACTATGACTTTTATTACATTGACTGTTGAGCTATTAAGTGCATGTGAAGATGAATCATCATTGTTAAAGCGGATAGAGTACACTCTTGTCAAAGTGTTGAGAGGAGGACTAAGGCACTGGCCTTAAGGCTATAGTTAACACTCTAAGCAGTTGCATTCAGAAACAAGTTTGATCCAGCTTGCTTCACTGTTTGATCGTGCAACATTAGTTAATTAGAGTTTTCAGATTCTCTCCACTAATTATAATTTGTTTACTAATAATATAAGTTAGTGGCTGTTGTTTAAAGACCATTGCCTGGTTATGGGGAGCGGTAACGTTGCCCTTTCAGATCAACATTTGCCCAAGAGAAATTGGTTATATCAGATGTTTATGGTCTGAAACATCTGTTGTAATTTGTGTCAAATTGAACTTTTATGACCTGATCATTAAAGCTATGGCAATGGAAAAAACAGATGCTGGTGTTAGTAGTACAACTGCTGCCTTTTTTTACAGCTCTGGTGAAAATTGAAGCAAAGGGAGACCTCCACTTTATAAAATTAAGAGAAAATGATTTCCACATTCCCCGGACAAGAGGAGCAGTGTTGGAGGCTCAGCACGGGGTGGGAGAACACACAGGGACTTGTACAGGCATCATAGGTTGTGGCCGGGCCACCACCGCCACCATGACGGCAAAAGACCTTAAGTTACCTGGCTCCTTCTTCACCCCAGCCACAAACACTATCCTAAGGCTCTTCCCCCCTTTTCCTTCTCTTCACAGAGATCAGCCATGGGGAGTTGATGGGAGCTGGGGTCCTGGAACAGCTGCTGGGTCCTCTGTGTTTACTGGACAAGGAAGCACTAACACACCGTCCACCCTGACTGTGCAGCGAGCTCGCCTCCGATGGAGAGGGAAAGTTGGCCGGCGGGGGACAGCACAATGGTGTTTAAGAGCTGCTACGGTGGCGCGCGGTGGGGGTGTGGAAATGACTGTAGCAAGTTTATTGGAGTTAGCAGCCCTACCATCAGGGAAGCTAGGAGTGGCCAGAGCTACAGCGCTTTAGTCCAGAGTGATCCTGGTTTTACCCCCCCCCCCCTGCATTAAATGGAATCTCTGTAGTTTGAAGTGCACCCAAAACATTCTTTTCCAGCCATATTGAAAGGCAGTTGCCTTTCTTTATTGCCAAAGAGGATATGAGAACACATAAGTAAATACAGAGTAATAATAACTTATCACACAGACTCCAGCACCAGGAGGTTACATTCACTTTGTAAGGGCCCTCCCAGTGGAGGTTGGCAACAGTGTTTTTATTTCAGATTCACATCTGCATATCATGTACTTATCACAATGAGACCTCGTTGAAAGTGAAAGGAGATCAGCTGCGTTTTGAAAAATGTTTCAAGGTCAAGCTGTGTCAAGCTATCCCTTTAATAAGTAGGATAATGTGTTGTCCACCGGTCACAAAGGGAAAATATTTCCCTTCAGGATGAAATTATCCTGTTCTTGTTGGAAGTGGACAATATGCTTTACATCTCACTTAAAATCCAGACACTTGACTTTAACATGGATGTGACTGGAACACACACACACACACACACACATACTCACAGTGTAAAGCACATATTAATTTAACACATTCAACAACAGCGGAACAGAGTTTTTTTTATGTGTGTTCGTCTGAGTGTGAGAGCAAGGGGGGCAGAGAGAGAGAGAGAGAGAGAGAGAGAACAAGCATTATATGCCTTAAGTGAAAAGGTTTGCTTGGGGCTGAGTGCATATGATTGTTGTTCCTTTTGTGTTAAGATCATGAATTCGACTCCTAGCATTAGCAAATACTCCCACATGTCACTGCTTCACTGAAAAAGACTGCTCCTGTGAATGTCACTAGAATCTGGGCTCTGCCATTAATGAGAAGATGGAACCAAAAATAAACAGGAAAACAGATGAGACAAAGAAGAAATGACAGAGAAGAGAAGAGAACGGAAAAGAAGTGAGAGAAATGAGAGGAGAGGAGTTAAGAGGAGAGCATAGTGAAGATAGGATGAGGCATGGAGTAGAGGAGGAGAAGAGAGTTGGAGAGATACGGACACCAGACGAATAGACAGAGGGGAGGAGGAGGCAAGCCACTGCGGGAGAGGGTGACATGATAAATGATGATGGCGATGCTAACTCAGTTTCAAACAGCTTCCATTCTGAACACCTTCACAGGGTTTACGCCATAGGTCTTTGTTGTGAATTGATCTGTCCACTTAAGACATTATCTGTGTGTGTGTGTGTGTGTGTGTGTGTCAGTGTCTGAGAAGCTCTGCCTAGATGGCATGAACAATGTTTCCATCACACATTAGCACGAGTCCATCTTACTCAGCTGGAGGTTGGAAAAAGTCAATCCAGTGTGACTAACAGAAACATGTTATGGGTCACTGTTGCTGCCACTGGGAAAACTGTCAAGACCAATCCAACATACTCCATCCAATAGGATCCAGCTAGTTCATATGAAATGTATTCACCTGTTGGTCATTAATTAGTGGTACGGTTTTACATAATGTTGACTAGGATTTCTACTCTGTCACAGGCATCATATTAAAAGTTTGTTCCCCTTCTGTTTGCTTTCCTGGTAATGGTTTTTCTCCACAGAGTGTTGAGTGTCCTATGGCGGGCTGCCCTACCCCAGGCCTATATATTGGCCAAGAATTACTGATAGACGCGCTGGCTGGCATGATGAGTATGTGTTTCAGGGACTGTCTGGTTTGGAGGAAGCCGAAAACAATGCTCGCTTTTATTTCTTTTAGCTCCACATTCCTCCCTCAGAAAGGAACATGCCTACCCTGCGCACAAACGAATCAGAAGCAGACCGATTCATGTCTGGGTCACATTATTTTGCCTAGTCATACTGTAAGGTATGGTTACTGGACTGGTTTTCCACATTATATTCCCCCAGAAGCTGTACTACCTTCAGTAGACACAGTGTTCTGGTTGCTGCGTTATTTGCATATTTAAAAAGGGAGAAAATGACCTATATACCTGTCTAGGTTCATCTGTAGAGTATTAAAAAATTTAAGATATATTATCATAGGTTATACGTGTTGCACACACGCGCACACACACACACACACACACACAGGGGGGGGGGGGGGGGGCATCACACACGATAAGGAAGAGAGTTTGGTGCCCTCTGTTAGCCCCCCACCCCCTCTCAAAAAAAAGAAACATGACCCCCTGCATGTTCCCCACACTGAGGTACAGCCAGTTAGCAGCAGTTTCTCACAGAGTCTCACGCGTCAATATGCTTCCCCTGTGTCCCCGGGATCTGACATAGCTAACAACAGTTCTTCTCTCCCCACACTTTTCACACAAAGACTCACCAAAATATACTTCACTACAGGGTTGCGTGTACACAGGTATACGAGTATATAACATCTGTAAACAGACAAATCCTTTTGTCTATGATGTTTTATTTTTTGTGCTAACTATATGGATTGTTTGCATTTCGCTGGGATTTTTTTTTTTTTTTTTTTTTACTTTTTTTCCACAACCAGGTGTTGCATTATTAATTTAAAACAGCATGAATGTATGGCTATTAACAGCAGTGTCGTGAAGTGTGGTGTGGTTCTGATGTTTGTACTGAAAAGGCTTGACAAATATTATTTTCTTTAATTCTCAAAAAACAAACAAAAAAACCCCCACAGATTTAGATTTTTTCATGGAAATTCCCTGGGATAGGTACTTTTGAACATAATAGATGAATAATTTGATGTCATCCTATTTGCTAATCTGTACTAAATAACAGTCAAATTTTAGACAAATCTGTGAGTACATAAAAGTAGGCCTATGTGAAAATATGAGGTGTAACTGCCTGCAACTGCAAGAGTAGTTGTAGTAGTTGTCGAAAAAGGTAAAACGTTTCATTGTTTCTTTTTCTTCTTGGTTACAATGTTTTGAATCCACATCCTTCTGACTAATGAAATACGTCTATCCTCAGAATAAAAACCTTTTTCAGTGAAAACCAGATGCGTTTTCTCTATATATACACAAACACACTAACCAAATTTCTCTAAACGCACGCATGTGCGTGCGCGCACACACTCACAAACACACATTTTCTACGGCCATACGCGCGCAGAGAGGACACCCCTTGGAGGAGGAACCACAGATCATTTATTTAACGTCTCCTCCTTGCGCGTTTCTTCTACAGTACACATGTTTTCACATTGACGCAGGATCTAAAGCGCAATAGTCCTGTTCATTATTGTCGCGTATTAAACTTTAAAGTAAAGTTTAGGTCGCGGTCATGACAAGCATTGGTTTGAGAATTGCAGAGGACTGCGTCGTAGCAGATCAGTGAATTATTTCGTTTGTAGTGGACGCCACTTACGGTCTCGAAGAAATAGTTTACAGCTCCAAGAGTTGATCCTATTTCAGTGGAGTTCTTCTGTTGGAACAACTCGAAAAATGGACAAGCTACTTTTTTGAATGCGTTGTCAAATCTTCAACTGCGCTGACACTTAATTATGGTAAGGTCATTTTATGTTGCTAAATTAATTGAAGATGTCAGAGGTCATATTGCAGGGCCGATGTGAACCAGTGAAACTTCAACTTCAGTGAAAATTCAGTTTTGAAGTAAACTATGGTAACCTTAACTAAGGGTCTCAAGGAGGCCGCAGAATTAGATCTACTGTCCTAACAAAAATCCTAAATTGATAAATAAAGCTATACTGAATAAATTTAGCATATCACTATGTGAGAGTGAACATAAGATAGGACAGTGACGTTGTAAACATCCATTTCAACGCAACGATAGTTTGTTGATTACACTCTATTTATTTATTTTTTTCAAGTGTGTTTTGTCCTACATAGAATATCTTCAGCAACAACACATTTTGATGTTGGCATAATCCAGTTTTGAATTAGGCTACTATTCAAGTTTAAGTTCAGAGGTTATGCTAGTGTCCAACTAAAACATATCAACAAACTTGATTTAATCACATAATTGTTTTTTTTTGTTAAAACGTGAGTGAGTAAAAAAACTTTTAAACAAACGTTTAAACAATTTAAGCTTATGTTTAAAAGTCTAGTGTAGTCCATTTTATGCTCTCTTTTTGTTACACCTAGCCAATTTATCTAGATTTCGCTTTCAACAATTTGCTAATTTAGAACGACCTAATGGCGTTTTTTGTTTGTGATTGCGTTATTGTGTGTGTGTGTGTGTGTGTGTGTGTATGTGTGTTCGTTAGCATTTCATAATAGTTATTAAGTTAATAGCTTATTCACTGCAAACATTGCCTAATATTGTGTTAAGCTTACTCAACTTCTTAAGATAAGATGATTACAGTCAAATCTAACAGAAATATTTAATGTGTCACTTGAATTATATAAACATACATTAAATGCTACTCAATCATTGTGGGCCTGGAGGGGGATAGTCATTTCTGAACATGTTGAAAGATTTTGAAGTGGGAAGTAGGATCTTTCTTTTTTTCCACGTAAAACGTTTGTCCTGTTTTTCTTGAAAAGCAGAACCATTTCATGCAAACATAAACAGTACCATTCAATAAGTAAAACACCTAAATTGTAGTAGTCAGACTTATATATTTTGGATTTTTTTTAAAAGTAAAAATCTTTTCTAAAAATGGAAATTCTCATTGTATTATATTTTATATAATAAAGCTTACTTCATAGATTGACAAATTGTCTGATCCATTTAAACTTAAACCCAAACTACACACCTTGTTTATGGATTCAACTTGTTTTGAATTAGTGTAATCCATAATTAAAGAACACATAGCAGGGTTCTGAACCATCTGAGTGTGCTTGATTTAAGTCTGTTTCTATTGCCTAATAACACTGGGCCTCAGTTGGACTGTTTTCTTTTTTCTGGGACTGTCTCCCTTCATGGTTCCTATTACGGCCTCTAATAAATTTGCGAATAAGCTGCAGAGGTCCTGGATTGCGGATCAGCAAGTGTGGAGAATTCCCCATCCTGAGCTCAGAGGCACCCCCTCTAAAGAAAACACAAATTAATTCCTAAAGTCCTCTGTAGCCAAAGGTTCCTGGAATGATAAATATTTTCATAGGAAGCAGTGTTCTTCCTGACTTTATCTTCACCAATTTCATTATTTCACGGCTGGCCTTAACCCCTTGTGTTGGGAGCGGTTTCAGGGAGGCCCTGAACTGAGAGCCTTGCTCTCACTGGTCAACTGATCTTCGGCTTGCATCCTGGAAGATTGCAGATAACCCTCAGAGTAATGAGTGAAATATTGGTGCACCCGACGAAATGCTCCTTAGCCAATCAGGATTTGTGTTAGGCGAGTCCAGTGTGGAAGGCAAACATTTTCACTGCATGGTGTGTGCCTCTTGTGACAGTTTAGATCACTGTACACACTGTGTTTGAGGAAAACAGAACCCCATTTCAACAGTGCTCCATTTTTCTGCAGTCGCAAGAGTATTTATAATCAAGCCAAATTTAAAATCCAAAGTAAAAAAAAAAATACCAACCATATTGGTAACAATGATAATTTATATTGTATTTTTAGTCCAATGTTCTAGTTGTTTTTGTGAGTTTATGTTTAATGTCCACATTCGCACCGTCTTGCTATGTTTGCTTCCCATCACTTTTCATGTGTTTAATTCAGGTATTAATCAAGTGAAGAGTATGGATGTAAGTCAGAGTAGTAAAAACTGACAGCAGACTTTGGAGAGTAGGTCATTTGATGAAAACGTGACCTAGTGTATGGATGAAGCCCTGCTTGAGCCCTGTTCTCCAGCTTGAGGGCAGCCCTTAAGGCTGCGGTCCGAAAGGCCTATGGGACCTTGGCCTCCCCCATCCCTTGGTCAACTCTTGGTCACCCAGCCCACCCTTAGCTAGAGCCTTGGTCTGTCAACAAGCAACAGCTGCGTCTTTGGCCTTCGCCACCCTCCTTATCGTTCACAGACACGTATGCACGCGTGCAGTGTGACACAAATACATACACACACATACACACAGATGCGTGTCGGACACAGTCCTCTGTCCCACTCCCTGAATGGTCAGCCAGTTCTCAAAGAGAACAAGCCGTTGGTTTCCGCACATTTCAAATGAGTGTTAATTTGCGCGTGTGTGTGTGTGTGCTTGTTTGTCATGTGTTATGCTTTGTTTGGACAGAAAGGTTCACCAGATACATACTAATCAGACACAGTGTGAAAGAACACAATACAATATCAGACACACAATGCCTGAGAGTATATGATTCACCACAGGACACAGGGTTCCTATGAAGACCCATTCTAAACAGCACCACTGATGCACACAGGCCAACCATGATTATGAAACAAAGCTGTCAGTGAAATGCTCTTGATGTGCAGAGATGGCAGCCAAATATACACCCATTATATTAAGCAAAGCATTAACACAGTAACAGTATTCATTTCTGGTGATTAAAAAACAAAGACATGAACATTTTGTCAGACAGAAGTGTTTTATGATCATTTTACCTGAGGCGCACACTACATTTTCATCATCTGATTCTTCGACATGTTGACACAAGCAGACTCTCCTACATAAGCCGGAAGTTTTGTCACTGTTGAGGATATTACAAATAATGTGCTTTTCCGGTAGCTTGTTATCTTTGTAAATAGTACAATGGTTAGTACCTACCAGTTTTATCAACAAATGTGACACTAAACAAACACTCTTTAGACTAGGGTTTAAGGTGTGTGTCTGTGCAAACTGTAGAAAGAAACTGAAAACTCAGGCTTACCCGAGAAGCCAGTGGCGAGCGTCTCATTCATCACCTAACATGAATGTGTCGGCCTCGAGTTTGTGATGCCCTGAAGCAGTGGAAGTGTGACCTAAATTTCACCCCATTGCCGGAGATGCCAAAACTGTCTGTAATAAAATACCTCATGTCTGATTTGTCAGCCCAGGTTTGCCCTCAGTGAAGCTTTAGGAAAAGTATAGCATCTCACTCGTGAGGAAGGCATGTCTTTGACTCATCTGTTTGATTGAGTGGTGTCAGTCCAGGTACTCTTACAGATCATACACACACACACACACTCCCACTCCCACCCCCATTAAGCGCGCCAGATGTTTTACCTGAAAGCAGACCACCATCTGACAAGGGTCAGCCTGCCACTTGGACCTCAGCCTCATTTGGGCGAGCTCCAGGGAGGTCTGCCAGCTGTCCCCCGTCGGTGACCCACGTCCCAGGGCACTGATTTGGGAAAGAGGTGGTGGTGGTGGTGGTGGAGGCATGGGGGCGCTGGGGTAGAACCATTAGAGGCTGATGGAATGGTAGGAGGGCAGTGGAGGTGGGGTAGGGAAGGGTTGCTGTCGCATGATTGAAAGAAAAGGCTCAGTTACAACAAGGCTAGCACACAGCTGGCATGAAAGCATGACTTGATGCTCAGAGGCTGTCATGTGGAAAAGAAAGCCCACCATGACAGCCAGCTAATGTTACAGCCAGTGGGATGACAACAGGTCGCAGACAGAGGAGAGCGTTTTGTAAGAGAGGCAAAAAAGGTTTTAAGAGACAACCGTTCTGAATGAGAGGCAAAATATATTTGAGTGGCTTGTTTCTTTCACAAGGATTTGTTGAGTACTCTCCTGAATGTAAAAAAAGGAAAAGTATTCAACTTAGTAAGTTAAGACACCTAGTTTCATGTAGACACCTTTGTTGTGAAATCTGTGTTCTAAAACCCAGATGCACTGTGTATTTTTTGTACGTAATGTTATTATTTGTGCCATAAGAATACATAGAGCTGATTTTGTGTTCCTTCAGTGCTTAAGACATCTCCAGGCAGTCAGGCAATCACACAAAGAATAAGTCATCTTGGGAGGCCATTACAGTGCCCTAATCACCTCCTCACACACACACACACACACACACACACACACACACAAACATCTGCTGCATTATAGTGCACGGGGCAGTGTGTGCCCCCCAACACCACTCCAGCTAATTTATGACACCCCAGGTTCAAAGGCTGCAGCCAGACTCCTGCCCAGAGGCAGTGTGGGCTCCCGGGGGTGGGGGGCTAAGCATGACAACACAGAGAAGGAGGGCTTAGTGCAGTAGGAGGCAGAATGAGAATGAAGTAAACCCTACTGTAGTAGGCAGCTGAATTGGAAGTACTGTAGATCCTATTATAGGCAGTACTGTAGTAGGCAGCTGGCTTTGAAGTAGATCCTATGGTAGTAGGGAGTGCTGTAGTAGGCAGCAGAGTGTGAATGAAGCCGACCTTATTGTAGTAGGCAGCAGAATGCGAATGAAGTAGACCCTACTGTTGTAGGCAGTAGGCTACTGTAGTAGGCAGCAGAATGTGAATGAGTAGACCCTACTGTTGTAGGCAGTAGGC
>JAGFZM010001097.1:116879-169287 GCA_017657215.1 Limnothrissa miodon | reverse complement strand
CCCCCCCACCCCCACACCTGTTCCCCATTAGCTGCGGTCTGGGGTCCTGGCGTCAGCCGGTTCTCCTCCCCTCTCCCAGGGGTCAGGCCCTTTCCTTTCACTCCCCACCATAGCACACTGCCCACTGGATGAGTGTGTTTGTGTGAGCCGGCGAGGTGTGTGTGTGTGTGTATTTGGGGGGGGGGGGGGTTGTGTCAGGAACAGTGGGGCAGGAACAGAGTGGGGTTGAGGGTGTGTGTGTGTGTGTGTGTGTATGTGTGTGTGTTGAAGAGTAATACATCCCCCCCACCCCCTCCAAAAAACTCAGCGCATTCCCCCAGTCCTGTGGCGCCCAATTCTAGTCTCGCCCAGTCAACTTTATGGCCTCCAAAGCACCGTGAAATTGACCTTTTCTCTGTAGGGGTGAGAGGTCAAGGGGCACTGAGGAACGGAGACAGGCGCTGAGAGCGCATGACATGGGTGCAGGGGCACGGTGGAGGAGGAGCCTTGTCAAGATCAAGCTGAAGCACGTTTCTGATTTCACGTCCAAATTTCTCAGCATGTCACGCCACTGCACAGATTCGTGTGCAGTGCACATATCTGTTGTTACCATCTAATAAAGCCCCATTCTTAGTGATAACTTTACGAGCAGATGTGTATTTGAAGATAGCCTAACCAGCAGAGGTGCTGAACCAGACACTCAGTGTAGTTCATGGCCTGTTCAAAAACATTTGATTGACTGATGGCTTTCTGTTATCAGACAAAAGAAAAACGAAACTTCCAAAATCTCAGGATCTTGCTTTGTTGTTTTGGAGATTTTGTGTGATGTATGGATCAATTCTCCCCCACCCCCAAACGGGCTCAAGCCGCAGATAAATAAGCTCACTCAGTGGTATCCACTTTTTGGCATGAGGAAGTAGCTTAGATCAGTAACATATCTCACTGTTTCACGTGATCCATTTCCCCCTTCACATTGTGTTTGTTATTTCTTCCACCCCCTTTATGTTGTTCCCCTCAGAGAGTTTTGGTGCTTTGGCATGGTCATTTATCTGGTGGGGCTTAGAGATGAATTGCTATGTAACTTTGTAACAAATGATCTGAAGGAGAGAGAGAGAGGTGAGAGAGGGGAGAAACGAGGGAGGACGAGAGGGAGAGAGAGAGAGAGAGAGAGAGACTTGAGCACAGCATCCCTGCTGCTTGTCTGATAACCGTGATGGATTTGCTCGCAGCTCCACACCAGGCTTTTCCACCTGTACTGTTGTTTTTTTTTTCACCCATAAATCAATCCCTCTCTCCCCGGGCCATGAGCCATTACTCACAGCAGCACTCTGGCAGAGGCTGGGCCTTTTAACCATTCCACTCACCAGCTTCGCCTATTACCTTCCCCACGTTGTGTTTTGGTTGGAGGATGCTTAGCCCAGGCGGGTTGGAAAGCCAGAGATTTTGCCACAGTTCGCTCTCTCTGCCTTCACTGAAGAGTGTCTTGTGTGTGCGTGTGTGTGTTTCCTTTCCAGGAAGCAGTATTTCTTCTGGAATTTTCCAGGGAGCCAACACAATCACGGGTTCCACGCCATTCAGTCCGACCCAGCAGGTAAAGAAGCAGCGCTAATCCAATCTGAAGGGTGATATGACTTAGAAGTGGAAATCAGACCAATATTTGGTTCTTTGTGAAAACCTAGAATGTCCACTGCATTTCCAGACTTCATCTTGGTTTATGATACATGAATCATGTGTATATGTTGATCTTTAGCCATGTGCCGCTGTTTAGAGGATGCATTTAGCATGTACACGTCCATGTTGATCTGTGACCACGTGTCTCTGTTTTTAGGACTTCTCAGCGTACACCACATACAGCCAAAGCCAGTACTCCCCATACTACAACACACACTACAACAGCCCGTACCTCACAGCCAGCAACATCAGCCCCACAGCTCTCGCCTCCACTCTGCCCTATCAGCATCCAGAGCACTCGCCCGTGGTAACCAATCACAGTCCAGAGTCTCACACAGGTAAGACTATATACTAATAGCCATGCTGTTGCCACAGGGATGTGTGTGTGTGTGTGTGTGTGTGTGCGTGTGTTTGTGCATGTTTGGGGGGGGGTGTTATTTTTTGTGAAAGAGATGATTTGTTAAACTGTACTGTAAGTTGTTATACCAACACTGAAGCTTTTGTGTGTGTGTGTGTGTGTGTGTTGGTGTTTGTGTGTGTGTGTATGTATGTTTGCAGGGGAGTACCATCCCCCACCCAGCCCTCCAACTCCAGTAAAGGATCACGAGGGGGTTGCTGCCAGACGGAACTCAGACGGGAAACTGCGGGGCAGAAAGCGGGCCAGTGACCCCGCGCCCCCCCTCGACTCAGATATCGAGGTACAGCAGTGCAACCCGGACCACTATTCCCCAGGCACATATCACTATGGTTCTGCCTTCACATGCACTCCACATTTCTCAAAAGCTCCGATACGCCGCTCCCTTCACTGCAACCTTCTTTTGGCCTGCACAGATCAAGGCTTAAAATTATATAAATATTTTTTTTATAAACTCCTACCCTTTGAAATGAAAGCATATTTTGGGTTTGTGCCAAGAACAACTGCAACGTAAGTCAGGTCATCTTGAGCAAAGTTACAGTTCTACGTGTCTGTTATGCGTTGCTCTGCTTTACTCTTAAGATGATCTGCCCCCTTACAAAAGTGTTCCATTACATTTAGTAATTCACCATAATTACGCTGTCAGGTGAGAGACAAGTGATATTTGTAATTTGCTTTTCAAAAAAAAAAAAAAAACACAATCTGCTCCACAGAGGGTGTTTATCTGGGACCTGGATGAGACCATCATCATTTTCCATTCTCTTCTCACTGGGACGTTCTCCACACGATTTGGCAAGGTATGACGCAGCACCAGTTTCGTGATGCTTTGTGACACGAAACCCCACTCATCCACTAGGCCAAGTGTATCTCCCAGCTTCAGAGTGTATGTGTTGAGTAGTAAATTCATAATTCATATAATTTCATAAGCATAACCTCAGAGACTTGGACGCCAGGCACTTTGGGTACTTTTGTAGTGCTCCCCCCCTCACCTCTTCGTGTGAAAGTGGTTGGAAGATTGCATGGCGTGTTAAGACTTTTCCAAAAGTCGATCCAGTTTTAATAGGACATTACGAAAAATCTCGTGATGCTGAAGAATTCGCTCTGGCACTGCCTTTGAGCTAGGCGCGGCCCCACACTAGGACTGACAAAGCATCACAAGATTAAATCAGCTATCGAGATCTGGGGGCCCCGGGTTCCTCACGGAGGGGGGGCAAGCTGTTTGGCAAGTCCATCTCCTGCTGCTTGACTGACAGGGACTGAACCTTTATGGAATGGCCGGGCAGCTTATGGGGCGGGGGGTGGGGAGGGAGTGATGTTCCTGTTTCTTTTTCTTGGCTCACCAAATGTTTGGAATTCCCACGATTCCTTGGTGGTTTGATGCGGCACAAAAATGGGAGCTGAACAGATTGTGCCGAGAGAGGGAGAGAGAGAGAGGGAGAGAGAGAGAGAGAGACTTGTGTCTCTTTTTTTCATTTCGATTTTCCTGACTGACTGTATTCTGGGGTAAGCCTCCACCAGCAAGGTACTTTATGTTGCCACAGATCCCAGCCACTCTGCAGTCACATCCCATAAAGCATTGACCAAATGATGCTAGCACATCAAACGGTGACCGCAGAGGTTCCAAATTCTGCTATTTGTTTAGTTGAGGCCTCCGCCGCTTTGGACAGCGTTTGACCTGCTTTGTTTCTGAGCCTGATCAGAGCACGGCTTCATACTGTCAGACGTGATGGAATGTTTACACTGGTTTTTGTTTCAGCCTTTATCTGTCATAATTTGCCTTCCTTTTTTATTCATGTGTGTGGTGCTATGTCTGCACTGAAAGGAGCTCTAACCTCATGCCACGAGCAGTCAGCCGTGAAAGGTTCCGTGGTAAACAACTGTTTGGCTGGTGTAGAGGCAGGAGAGAGAGAGGGAGAGGGAGAGAGAGAGAAAACAGTCTGGCTGGTGAAAGACATGCATTTGAGCTGCCTTCCAACGCAGAGGCGTATGCAGAACGCCTCAGAGATTTTTGTCAGCCATTAGAGGGTCACCACCACAAGGATTCTCATTTCTGTCTCAATTCTAACACACAGAGAGAGAGACTTGAGTATTCATGGGAGCACTCCCCCTAAAGTCTCTGTGCTTCTTTCCCATAGACTAAAAAAGGAGAGCTCAGTCATTGTTACTAAAACTTGCCCCCCCCCCCCCCATTCTTCCTTTAGAATTCCCCTGTAATTACATGAGGATGCACAAGGCTTGTACCACCTCTCTCTTTGAGCCATGAAATAGCCCCATCCAAGCCAGGTGATTGGGAGTAATTATTTTAATTAACACAACCCCCAACCCCGAAGCCCTCCTACTGCTTTTCTCCCCTCCTCTCTGTATTTTCAGCCTTGTTCTTTGTCCTCTCAGACTGCTGAGTGTTGGACCCAGCTAGGGTGGAGCTGGTGGTGGTGGTAGGAGAGGGTGGGCGGTGGTGGGGTGTGTGTGTGTGTGTGTGTGTGTGTGTGTGTTTGTGTGTGTGTGTGGCTGCTCTCGCCCTACACTAATCTGACAACTCACCCCTGGCTGACACTTGGACGCCCCTGACAGTCTGCCAGCGGTGGAGCCAGGAAAGCTACCTGCCCTGGCATGGGTGCACAAAGCCAAACACTGCCAGCCCTCATTACTCAGTGCCGCGTGTGCCACACAAAGATTTAGGGCCCCTCTGTTGCCCACAACTCTGCCCTCCACTCCTCCGGCAGAGCGAATAAAGTGAACAATAGAAGCCAGGGACCTCAGCAGCAGTGCCGCATGCGTTAGTCTTTTGCAAATTATAATAACACATTCAAGGAGCACAGACTCAAGTTCAGGAGGTGTGTGTGTATTTATGCTTGTGTCACATGTGTGCATATTATATGCTCATTCCTTCTCCCTCCCCCTCTACTCCCACTCATTATAGGACTCTGCCAAGGCTGTTTCGCTGGGTCTGTGGATGGAAGAGATGATCTTTAACCTGGCCGACTCTCGACTCTTCTTTAACGACTTGGAGGTGAGTACCATCACCTTGACACTTTTATCTGCAAGAAGTGACCCTGAGATGTCTATGCAAATTCATGGTAACTGCTTGGCTGTGATGTATGTGAAGTGTCTGAAAGTAATACCTGAAAACGGGTGAAAAGATTTCTTGGCTATTGTAATTATAGGTAAATGTCCTTTAGGTGTACAGTAAGGAGCTTATCTGTCCTTTAGGTTAGGAGCTTATCTCCCAAAGATAAAAAATGAATGTGCAGCATGTTCTTGTTAAACACTGGCCCAAATTCATTTAGCCACAGTTATCAGTGTGTGCATAAATGTTAAGGTTAATGGATGTAATCTTCATTCTCGGTAGTCAGCTGGCATCGCATGCTTCTGCCGCAGTCAAAATACCTCCAAGGTTACGGTTGGTTAAGAGCTTAAAAAATCCAGACTTTTTTGTGTGTATGATGAATAGGCCAGCGCTTTTCCAGCTAGGAAAAAAGGAAATAGGCGAGACGCAGAAGTTGAACCACACAAACACCATATCTGCATTCCAGGGTTCTCATGTTTAAAGTGAGATTTTTTGGAGGGAGCAGGATATGGGGTGTTAGGAATGGTTCGGGTGTGTTATTGGAGGTTCAAGGATGTTTACATTTCAGAATTAGGCCCATCTTATGTAATTCAGTTCCATTTTAAATTAAAATAATTTTAGACTGATGAATCACCATTATTAATCATATTTACACATCATACATAAGTTAATACAAAAATCTTGATACTTAGATAGGCTATGACATTATTTTGGGGTATAATGTCAGCCCAAAACTGGAGAGATAATGCAGTCAGTTGATTTCAAAATAGGATTATTCCCAATAGCTTACTGTGCTGAGGAACACATTCTTAAGCTATGCAGGACTAAGCAAGTTGCATGAGCAAATTTAACATAATTGAAATTTTAAGTTGTATCTCTCACTGTTAATCATAGACATAGTTCAGTACGTTTTTAGTCTGTAAATGTGTTTAGATGTTATAAATTGACTTGCACACATTTGATTGTGCATGCACTCAGGAGGAGAGCACAGATGAGTGCCCTGCATGGGATACTGGGGGGGGGGGGATATTTGGATGCCAGAATACCAACCTCACTGTATAAAGACATCAGAAACTTTCCACTTCTTGTGAGTGTGTGTGTGTGTGTGTGTGGCCTGCAAAACGTAAACATGAATTCTTCATGAGATTATGAAGTCGAAAGTAGAAATGATTATGAAGACGAAAGGACAGTGTGAGGAAAGGCACGTGTGGTGTGAGAGCAAAAGCAAAACCTGTCAGCTGTGTCTCAAGCTCAATGCGTGACACTTGAGAGCCCTGCTGCATCCACTGAAACAGTCCTTTCCACGTCAGCAGTTCACCCAGCACCAGTGACCAGCCTTAGCAGAGGGCCTGATGGAGCATAATGTTTGTTGGAGATTAATGAGAAGTATCAGTATCAGCTTGGGTTGTGTAAACAGGATCCAGTGGCCCTGAAGAACAGGATCTAGTGGCCCTAAACCTCAGTACTGGTGTGGTGATGGTGGTGTGTGTGTGTGTGTGTGTTTGTGTGTGGGTGTCTGTGTGCGTATGCGTGTGTGTGCACTTGTGGGGGTGTTGGGTGAGAAAGGGGCCCTTGTAGATATGTGCTATGAGGTAGCGTCTTCCTCTGTCTCGAGCTGCCTGAAACACGATAGGGAGCGCTGTCAGACATGCACCATAGTTTGAACAGAGAAGTTGAGAGAGATTGTTTAGAATGAGAAAACCAGATAGAGGGCTGATGTGGGCCTTCAGACAAAAGATCATCAAGAGTGCAGGTTGACAAAAGGAACATATATTTTTCTGCTGTTGCCATAAGGGTGTTATTCAATAGATTAATTTCATGTTATAAAAAATGATAGTTAAAGATTCCACTGAAATTATATCTTGAGACAAACAGGGCCTTTTTTATCTGTAAAACTTGTGTTTAAGCTAAAAATTCTGTTAAGATAAAGGTGAAGTGGTCCAGACTACTTTTACGAAAGTGTGGCTTACAGAGGATATACGTAAGAAAGTGGTTAAGATATAACTTGAGAACAGCTTAGCGTTAAGAAGGCTTTGGGAAACTGGCCCTAGCTCTTTATCTTTCTTATTCGCGTGCGTGTGTGTGTGTGTGTGTGCGTGCGTGTGTGTGTGCGTGCGTGTGCGTGCGTGTGCGTGCACGTGTGTGTGTGTGTGTGTGTGTGTGCAGGTCTGCACTGGTGTGTCATGTATAGATGGTTCTGTGCCATGTTTTCTTCCCTTGTCCTTTTCTGTGCTAATGGCGCCTGGGTGTCTTGTAGCGTCAGTGCCTACTCCGCGCTCTTGTCATAGATGTAGGTATATATATATATATATATATATATATATTTCCCTTCTCCTCCTGTTCCCCCGAGGCTAGTGCTGCTCAAGAGAGCTTGTCTCTGCATGGCACTACGCCTCTCTGGCCTGAAATAGACCTCCCATTCAAATAGATCTGGTTTCTCTTCATTTCCTAGGAATGTGACCAGGTTCATATCGACGACGTGGCTTCAGACGACAATGGGCAGGATCTGAGGTAATAAATAAATAAATAAACAAACATAAGAAATAACAAAGAACTTAATGCTTAATTTGCCTTGTTCTTACAAGCATGCTGCATCCTGTGCCAAAGATGAGCACAGCCTCCAAAAACAACAGCAACTTGATCATTAAGTTCCTTAATCTCTTTATCTGGTGATTAAAATCACCTTGGTATGTGCCCATATTGTGGCCCTTTTGACTGGCTCCTGCCCCTCCATTTTGGACTTAAATTTTAAAGAGCCATTTTTAAGAGGGAGTTTACAGGCTCATTTGTCATGCGGTACAGTTTATCATCCGACGTAAATCTGCAGAAATGTTATCCCTGCTTGTGGGGGTTGTGTGGACAGTATGCATGACCTCATGTCTGACCTCTCCGCAGCACGTACAACTTTGGCACAGATGGCTTCCAGAGCCCAACGGGTGGAGGCACGCTCTGCCTGGGCTCAGGTGTGCACGGCGGGGTCGACTGGATGAGGAAGCTGGCCTTCCGCTACCGACGCGTCAAGGAGATCTACAACACCTACAAGAACAATGTGGGAGGTGAGTAGTGAGCGAGCAAAGACGACACAAAATGGGAAGGGAAAGTACTGTACCAAACCAGTTCAGTGACATGGTTTTTTGTTTTCTTATTGTTCTTTTTCTGAATTTGACCTTCCTGAGAATAAGGAAGTGAAATGTATATAAATGCATGACGCATTAGTCAGAATGCAAGTTGCAATACTTGCAACACTGTAACTGCACAAAATCACTTTCTAGAAAGCATTTTGATGCGATGTCATTAGTCCCAGTGAGTCAACGGAAGCCGTGTCTTGAATGGACTCGAGTTTGGTGTGGTTCTCTGAGCGTGAATGGTTTGTATTGCTTTATGATTGGCAGGATTATTGGGGAGCCCTAAACGGGAGGAATGGTTACAGCTGCGGCGGGAGATGGAGGTTCTGACCGACCTGTGGCTCACCCAGGCCCTCAAGGCTCTCGCTCTAATCAACTCCAGGTAGGTAGACACACACACACACATACACACAAACACACATACATATATACATACACACACACACACACACACACATATTTTTTTCTTGCTGTTATTATGCTGTAATAATGTTTTTAGCGCTGTAAAATAAAGATGAAATACCATCCTCCTCTTTCAGGCCTAACTGCGTGAATGTGATGGTCACCACCACCCAACTCATTCCAGCCCTGTCTAAGGTGTTGCTTTATGGCCTGGGCTCTGCATTCCCCATAGAAAACATATACAGTGCTACCAAAACAGGTAATTAGACCAATTCATATGTGCCATACTGAAGTAATGCTTTTAGAAACAATTTGAAAGGTCACTAAAATGGTATCTTGATACCCTGTCTATGTTTCCACAGGAAAAGAAAGTTGTTTTGAGCGCATTACCCAAAGATTTGGCCGGCGAGCCGTTTATGTGGTCATTGGCGATGGTGTTGAAGAGGAGACGGTAGCTAAAAAGGTAAGTTATGACAAAAAGACCTAATTATCAACAACTCATCTAGCCTTACATAAAACATCAACCATCAGGACATGGATTGGGTATGAATTGAGCAGGGCAACACACACCAGCTCCACAATATACACACAGCATCAGTCAAAACATATTGTCTAGCTCCCCCTAGTGTGCAGTGCTAACCGTCTACTCTTTGCGTGCTGTTACAGAAGAATATGCCCTTCTGGAGGGTGTCATGCCGAGCAGATCTGGAAGCCCTAAGTCATGCACTGGAGCTGGACTACCTCTAGGGGGCAGTAGCTGTCGGACACCCTGCCACTAGGCCTATCCCATATCCCTATGAAGGGGAGCGGACCAACAAAGATGTGGCCAGACAACATCAATCACGATCCAAAGCCAAGAATATGGGACCAATCTTTATCTCAGCAGGGAGTTGCAATATTACTGGAAATGCATTTGTTTCAGTTGAGTCCAAGAAAAATACCCCCTTCTCTCCTGCCATTCATGCTCCTTTTTTGCCTTTCTCTGTTTTTGAACTGCAGCACATTGCACTGAAAATAAAAGCCCTTCTCAGATCTTTGGTTGGCGGTTAGATTGTTTCATAGCATGTTTATTCTTTTTATTAATAAAGATAGGATAGGACAATGAGAGAGTGACACAAACTAGAAACTGACCAGACTTTTGTTTATATTATTTGTCAACCCCATCACAGGATACAATTTGTTAGAAACATTACAATACTCATAGAATTGCTTTTTTAGAGTAAATAAATTACACAGATATCTTCAGTGTCTGTACTATAGATTAGAACAGTGATTTGGAGTTGAGAATTGATTTGATCTCTCAAAGTAAAGGGATGTGTATAGAGTAGCCATATTATTATATTTAAGTGTGTGAATTATCACACAGTTGACAGAAAAGGACAACAGCAACAGTGAGATATGGCATAAACGTAGATATCGGTGTAATACAACATGTAGCCAAATACTATTAGGATATGAGTGACTATATGTGGGAAGACTACACTGACCCAAATGATGCTATCTGCATAAGGAACAAAGAAAACCTATGTGACATCAATGACAATCAAAAGGAAATGTTTTCACAATGTCAAAAACTTACTGTACATCAACACAACCCACTATGTACTTATATTTGTATGACCTTAAGGTCTGCCGATTTTACAAGGCAGGTCTCTTAAACGGTTTGATTATTTCAGAAAAGAACATTTTGATGTATATTTCTTTGTATTGTTAATTTTTTTCTTGTAAGTGAGAGTTTAATTATAACCTGTGTGTTATTAAACTGTATGATCGCATCTGAATTTGCATGTGTCCTATACACAATCAGATTAGCTATGATTTGTATATAAGGTTTTATTGATCATTTGTTCTGATGGGCAATTATTATAGAATAATAAAAATAAATTAAGTGCATTTTATTTCTATTTTTTATTACTCACTTAGAAGATTATTGGTCTCATGCTCAAGGAATGGTTCAAGGAAATCATTCCTCTGTCTTGCATACGCCCCAATAAAGCATTGGTACTTTCATGGGTGGGCTGCGTCCATCTCCACAGATGACCCTGACATGATTGATCCCGCTTCCAGTTGGCCCTATGGTCCTCGACTGGTCCTAATGATATGGGACTATTGTGTTGCTATATTAACACCATGATTATTAATGATGTATGCCTACATCCTGGGACTACTATGATAACCACTGAATTATAGTTATTATTATAGTTAATTATAGTCAAGACCTATTAATACAATCTGAGAGACTGAAAACTAGCCCCTCGAGCCGTGGAGCTGCCCAAAGTTTCTTCCTAAACCACAAGAAAAAAAAAGATAGAGAGTTTTCCTTGCCCCTGTTGCTCATTGGTGCTCTTTGTTGTGAAGCACTGTGAGACATGTCTTTTGTATAATGCGCTATACAAATAAAATTTAATTGAATTGAATGCAAATGCTGCTTGAATGCTGCTTAGGGGTTTATTTCCAGATAGCTCACATAGAAATTTAATTTGAAAGCATTTTTTTCTGAATTTGTTTTGAGTAAAATTGGATGACTAGCATCCTAAAAGGCACAGAGAAACTTTTTAGTAAAAATCTGCTGTTTGGTACCAGAATAAACAGCAATCCCATGCTGTAAATGTTTTAATCTTTTTTTGCACCCAGAACAGCACTGTGCATATCGTATAACACTGCAGGGGGCACATGCTGAAATTGTGTTTCTTTATCCTTTGTCCTATGCCATGCCTTGTGTTTATTTATCCTTTGTCCTATGCCATGCCTTGTGTTTCTTTATCCTTTGTCCTATGCCATGCCTTGTGTTTCTTTATCCTTTGTCCTATGCCATGCCTTGTGTTGCTTTATCCTTTGTCCTATGCCATGCCTTGTGTTTATTTATCCTTTGTCCTATGCCATGCCTAAATGAACTTGAGATGCTCACAGAATAAGGACACCATAAAACGTTCCAAACGTTATGTAGTGTTGCTTTAACACCTTAAATGTGTCACCCAACATCCCTATTCATTAAAGAATAAAGACTTATTTCTGTAGTAAACAAACTCACAATTCCAAATTAGAGAAGGCCTATATGTTTGCACACAATTACTAGTACAGAGGAATTTGAGAATGTAGGACTATTTGGCAGATTATGGGCCATGGCATTACCACTTTTACCATTTTTGCTGTTCTCATGTGCTTTTCTCCAGATAGGCCTAGACAAAATTCATAGCTTTAACCACTTTGTCATGGATAGATAATAACAGGCAGGGTATCTGCCAGTTTTTCCTAGAAAGACTTTTATGGCCTATATGCATGTGACAATGAAATGTCCATATGTGACAGATCTCTCAGTCCAAAAACACAATGTTCTGATGAAAAACATTAGCAGATATTTTGGGCAACATTTGTATACAATTAAGTTTACTAATTATTTTTATTAACTTAATACTAGAAAGTCTTTAGCTATTTTTATAGACTGTTTTAATTGCTTTTGTTTGCTTAGTTAGTGTTAGAGTGCCTTTAGGCCTCGTTAGTGTGTTAGTTAGGTCATAGGTCAACGGTTACAAGAGCTGTCGTCCAATCATAGACTAGACATAGTAATTGTCGCCCAGTGACGTTACCACTTCTCATTTGCCCGGAGTGACTACATCGACCTAAACTAGCACTTCGACACTTCATGTTTGTAATGGCTAATAACAACTTTTAGTATCACGCTGATGAAATATAGAAAAACGCGGTCTCCAATATGCCGTCGTCTGATTTCGATTAGCTGGTTTCATTATACATCATCGTGATCAAAGGCAAAACCCAAAGGGTAAGCGGTCTCTCCCTGTTAGCTAACGTTAGCCAGAAGTTAGCAAACAATGACGCATTTCAGTGCTAAATGCGCCTTTATGAGAACATTGCTATTTGACCAGCTATTTGAGCAAGTTAACGTCTTAAGTGATCCATAAGATAGGTACTTTTATTTAAAAAAAAGTGTTGCATGACATATGGTTCAGAATTGATGTGGGTTAGCTTAGCTTACTTTGCTATCTAACTATGTGTAATGCAAGATCATATGGGGCCAATATGGACTTGCATACCACGCTAATGTTACTGGCTTATGTAATGTTAACTTTAATACGACGTTATAGCCAAACCAGTAATAAAAAAAACTGATTGTAAAGATATCCGAGTTGTTTGGGCAAAATACTTTTTACAAAGCTTACAAATAACTTGTAACGTTACAATTCTTCTCTTTACCCTGGCATTGTACCTTGATGTATCGTTTAGGTTAACGGAAATTGATTTTTGCGTTATTTCTTCAGTCACCTGGTGAAAGGAACTTCGAAGACCGTGACGCGGAGTAACCTACCTTCAGTCCTTAATCTCCTGATTCGGAATGGCCAGCCACTTCCGCAGCTACATCTGGGACCCGGTTCTAATTGTGTCCCAGATTGTGTTGATGCAGTGTATTTATTATAGCTTCCTCGGATTGTGGCTTGCTGGGGTCGATAGCCTTGTGCAGACAAATAGATCTCTCGACCAAATTTTTAGCGATGAGGTAAGTCCAGTAGATCTATAGTGTGTATGTTCTCATGCCATAGTGTTGTAGGCCTATTAGCTTTTCAGATTTCATGATGACACAGAGAACTATATTTTCAGATAGTTGGGTTTTCGACTCCTCAAGGCAGGCTTTCTATGATGGCATTCATCTTAAATTCACTGACGTGGTAAGTCGACATCCTCTCCTTCAAACTTCTGGGTAGAATCGGATGCAAATTAGTGTAGGTCCACTTGTTAGTATGCTATGGGTTGCCTGAATATCCTGTGGCGGGAATGAAGTGTCTGTCCATCCATCCGCCCAGACAAAAAAATGGCAAGAATGTAGGCCATGTCATCACAACATTTACATTTCTGTGCCTAATATTTGATTTGGGGTAAACTTATTGCAGGTAATTTAAGTCACCGCACACAAGGTAATGATCTTTCTTCCTCTCAACAATAGCGCTCTAGGCCTTTGGTTTTTCATCCGGCGTGGCAAGCAATGCTTGGACTTCACAGTCACGGTGCATTTTTTTCACATGATTGGATGCTGGGTGTACAACTCTCACCTCCCTACCTCCCTGCCCTGGTGGCTCGTCAATGTGGCATGTGTTGCTCTAATGGCCGTCATCGGGGAATACCTGTGCATGCGGACTGAGCTCCGAGCCATTCCAGTTAACACTGGACCCAAATCAAACCTCTGAGGGACCATTTGTACTGGCGTTCTTGGACCGTGGCCAGACTGGACTAGTTGCAGTTTTCAGTCTTTCTGTTGCTGCATTATCATTGACTGCATTTGACTGAGGTGACCTTGCACACAGAGATTGGAATTTATGGCGAAGAATGCTCATGGTATCAGTGATGTACATTCTGGTGTGTTTATTTATTCTGTCTGGCATTTGTGTGAGGCAGCAATTTAAAGGTTTTAAAGTAATAGCCTGTACATTTCTGAAGAGAGAGAAACTCTTGATATTTGGTGGATCTGTGCTTTATCTTCCGTCTTTGGCTAGTCCATACAAAGAGGTACTGTCATAAGTATAAACAAATTTACCTTTGTAATACATGCTTTATTTTATAACATGTTTTTAATCCATACCACTGGTTAAAGGAAAAATCTAGTGTCAGTATCAGATACTAGTGAATATTATTATTAATAATGTTGAATACTGTCATTGGAAAAGTTATGTTGTAAAGTTTATATGATGGATGATGGGAAGCCCAAGCAAATAAATAGCCTATACAGTGTTTTCTACAGTAACCTGAAATTACATTTGCAATGCAAAATATTTATAGTTTCTGTGGACATAATCAAGGTTGGAGGGGGTAATTTATCAGGTATAGCTTAAATGTTATTCATGAAACGGCAGTCTAATAAGTCCTTACTTGACCTCCCCTAGGCTTTGAAGCAATCCAGCCATGGAGTATGCATTGCAAATCAAATAGGAATACAGTACATAACAGTCTCTTCTAAACATTTGAATCGATTGGACATTACCAAGATGTTTTAGACTTGGCACACTGTTCATGAAAACCAGACATCCTTTTGGCAACTGTTTGTCATCTTTCTGTGTGCTTTATTTGAAACGGGTTAGTTAACAAGGTGAACTGACCTGGAAGTTAAAATCATTCCCTGGGGTGACAACATGATTGTTTAATAAAATCAGTATTTAGATTTGCTCTTGGCTGAATTTCAACCTGACCTTGTATTAAAATGAATAACGGTAAGAATAAAGGTGTCTTCATGGGAAACCAGATGCACCATTGGCACATTTCAATATGCTCTGCAGGTCCATCATAGTGATGAGCCACTGAAGGTCATTTGTTATGCAGCCCAAAACTCAAAAGTCAATTAGGACTGCTTTTCTAGACAGAATTGTGCTATGATTGTTGGTAATCTTGGTAGGTCTCCTAATGAGTGAAACAGCATTTTGACCAAGATGGTGATGCTTTGTAGAAACGCAGCTCAGCTCATTACTCATCAGCTCATTCGCAAGAAATCCAAGAACCAATCACAGTTGCTTATCCAGCATACAGTAAGGCAGTCATGATTCACAATCAGTAAATAAATCTGTAATATGTCTACTGGACTTTGTATTTCCTCTTTTTTCTGTAATCAGGGACATACTGCTCCATTATATGAATAGTCAATTTGCTGCTATTTCCAGTTGGCCCTGCCCTTGCTTGCAAGGTCACTCACTCTTATCACTTATCTTGTGGGCTCCCAGGCAACCTAGTTCTAGGCGAGGTAAATGTATTTATATAGTGCATTTCATACACAAAGGAATTTCAATCTGCTGTCAGTAGTATTCATTCCTCACCATTTACAACCACGGGGGAGCCAGTGTCAGTCCTTCACCATACCTCAGCAACTTCAGTCATGTGTTCAGTTTTACTGGGAATGGACCCACACTTTACTCCTTTATTATGGCTGGATGAATAATCAGGACGCGAATAACTACATTTTATAGTGCATGCATTTGTGCCATTTTCATTAACTGACTTGGGTTGAATATCTGTAGCAGTTATCTTAAAGCTCATGTTTAGATCTTAGTCCTCTCTTTTGTCCAAGTGGCAGACGTTTTTTTTTTTTTATTATTATTTTATAGCGGAGCAACTACATTTAACAATCAAGTTGAAGATAATGCAACCAAGGAATTTATTTCACCTTAAAAATGCCACAAAATTGTTAATTTCCCATATAAACTGTGTATTTAAATAATTGAGTCCTTGCATAAAATGTACTGTAATTTTCTGCTAAGGATGTGGTCTTTCTTGTCAGTGTCTCAGGAAAAAAAATGATTTTGCCCACGTCAGATATATTATGGGATATAATGATGGAGCAAGTGAGGCTAAAAATAAATTTATTTAACACTCCCATCTGAAAAAAAAAACACACAAAATTATTAGTTTATTAACAACATGTTATACCGTTAAATAACTGAGTCGTTGTTGCAGCCCTAATGTACAGTATTCCTCTACTGATTTGGTCTTTTTTGCTGTCAGTTTTTTGGTACAAAAATAGGCAAGTAACAAGGTATCCCATTGCTCAGGTCGTTTGGTGTGACACCACTGCTGGAAGAATCGGCAGATTGTGCACAGGCTCTCGAGCAACACTCAGATGATTTCCGTGAGACGATCCGATGGGGGGAGGGGTTCACACACAGACTGATTGCATT
The DNA here is from genome assembly GCA_017657215.1 of Limnothrissa miodon. Classification (NCBI taxonomy): domain Eukaryota; kingdom Metazoa; phylum Chordata; class Actinopteri; order Clupeiformes; family Clupeidae; genus Limnothrissa; species Limnothrissa miodon. The sequence goes on along the minus strand of JAGFZM010001097.1, from coordinate 152,958 downwards.
TCCCCTCTATTTACCTTTATAAATGGCAGCAACGGGGTAGGAGGGGAGCAGCTAAGACGGCCAATACAGATACATGAATATTTGATACCCTCTAAAGGGTATTGCTCTGGCTTCCCCCATCCCTACACCCCCTGAAGACACACACACACACACACACTCCAGTACCACTATAATGAACAGCATATCAGCAGATGGAAGCATGTTAATTAAAGACTGATGGGCAGCTGTTACACACAGTATGAAATCCTCATTAATGGGAACAGGGAGTTTTGCCATTTACTGGTTCCTAATCCCTGGATGTACCTGGGGCTAAAGCACCCCTCACTCCTGAGGCTTTTTGAATGAGATTAATTAAACTGTGCCCGACTAACGACTCTCAGATTCTACCCCACATGGAGGTAATGCAGTGACTGCAACAGCAATGGCTGTGAGCTTGACGCTGCCGAGAAACAGCTCATACGTTAACTACTGCACACTGTTAAAACGGAAGGAGGCTTTGAATTAGGTTCTAAAGTGCATTGCATGCTGCACCCAGCTGAGCTGATTTTCTCCAAGTGTCCTTGACGAATAATATCTATAATGTTTGTTTAGCAGAATCTTTCCTCTGCAGACGTAGCTAATCATTGTAAATATCCAGGACCATACCATCTTTACATACAGAAAGGCAAGCACAACTAACCTTCCTTACATGAGTAAGAAACGGTTTTAAAGGGTAAATTGAGTCAGGTTGATATCGGATTCATCTGTCAACTAAACAAATTAGTCACCTTTCAAATGTTGCCAAGCCATACAAACATTTCTTAAACCACATAGAGTAGATGCACAATTTCAAGATGAATTGCAGTGTTGCAAATGTTTTAACCCTCTCCAGATCAATATTGACAGTCTAGGAGTAGATTAAAAAAAATAACAATATTTTTAACAATGGCTACAGAAAATGTCATCTACCAGCTGTTTTTGTCACTACCTCCACAACTATTATTGAAGAAGATCAGACACGGAGTGCAAGCATTCACAGTACATGAGGCACATGCAGCTGCACTGAGACTTGCCAGGCATCATAGGTACAGTACACACAAGCTGCCATGTACAAACACTAACACACCGAGGTGTGTTGGAATGTTTCCTGCCAAAAAACAAAACAAAAAATGACAAAAATAATATACACAATGACAAGAAAAAGAACATTGGACACATACAATCTTTATTTTAACAAGCATAATACACACACAAGACCAAGTATATAAATAGATTTTCAAAATGTCTCTTTATCAGAGTGCCTTTTTTGTCTTGGTTATTACTTTCATTAAAGAACAGTCCAATTAATTGCATGGATGTTTTGACTGATTTTGCTTGATGATGAAGCACATTAGTTCGGACAACATTTTATTGTTAAATATGTATAATATAATTAAGACATATGGCCACTGTGCTTTCAGAGATATTTAGAGGCGGAATGCTTTAATCAACAACAAAGTCATACAAAAACATGATTTTTGCATTCTTCATATAATTAATCTCTACTTCCCAGCATTCAAACCACTTTTTGTAAAGGATGTAGCCAAATACAGAGGTACATGTAAAATTACTGCAGAACATGCCACAACTAACAGCCATAGAATGATTGGTCCTACAATATCTGGATAAACATCAAAGAAACTTGTCCACACAGTGTGAAGCACACATGCTCAGTAAAATGCCATCTAAGATGCCATCTATCCCCTTCAATGTCCTTAACCATAATGTTTCCAAATAAGATAAACTAAATTTGCATTCTCCCAAATGTAGATCATTACTTTCAATGCCAGTGAATGCAGCTGTGCTTCATATTGAGATTAGATACTGTAGTAGATTTTACAAAAGTTGTAACCTCATGGTATAGGGTAAATTGCATAATATTTTGTCTCATTCATTATTATTAATCTATTACACTACATTGTTGAAAAGTGTGTATTGATGCAGCATTTTATAATGTGTACGCTTTCATTATGCATCAAGTGTTATTTTGAATGTTATTTTTAAATGAGTTTGGATGGTATTCCTAGCACTATGACATTAAACAAACTTTACAATGCAGATAGTTTTTTGGTGTTTTCTTATAGCAGCTATAAGGCGCTCCAATCCCATGGGTGTGGTTGCAGGAGAGAGGGGGACTGTGCCTGATCAGGAGGACTCGATTGTCACAGTACAGGTCATTCTCTTTTCACACATCAATACCTTCTTGTTCACTTTAAAAACACACAAACTACCACAACAATAAACTCTTCTTTTTTTTACCTTAAAGAGGAGGCACAGCTTCCAATGTATTCGTATTCTAATGCCATGGGTTTTTCCTTTGCTCTTTGCATCTCATCCAGCGTATATCCTCATGTATTAGACATGCTGAGGAGGGAGACCACCCGGGAGGGAGAGCGTGCAGGGATGGGGACAGAGGAATGTATGGAGTCTATAGGGGGAGGCAGATGGACTCTGGCCCTGACAACAGCTGGACCACCAGGGGAAGCAAGAGCAGGGCCATGGGCAGCCAGGCCAAGCCCAGACTGGGGGCGGCGTTGGGGCTGCACAGGTCGAACAGGCTGCCCTGGAACCGGAGCTTCTTGGAGTCTGCCCTTAAGGTCTCCCATATGGGCCCGACCTCCTCCTGACAGTCAGAGAGTGCATTGAGAGCACAGGTGTGGAACGCCTCCCAGTGGCTGTGGAAGAGAGCAGCAGCAGTGAAAGCCCTCGTGGGCACTGGAATCTTGATCTCCCTGGAACATTACCCCCCCCCCCCCCACACACACACACACACACACCCTTTTTTCCTTCCTTTAACCTTTATATTTATGTCTGCTGAGCTGTGGAGTGGTTTTATTGCAGACGTTCTTTCAATCTCCCGCTCTTAGAATTAATCATGCGTGCGCTACCCTCAGGCAAGACAGAAACATCTTCATCACAGGAGAAGATGAAGCTGAGCCTACAATCACGTCATTGGGTAGATGGGCCTGATGTCTCTGCCTGAGCCACTCGACCCACAAATCTGGTGGTCCTGGCATGCTTTCAGTAACAATGACACAGAGGAGAAAAAAAACCACACACACACACACACACACAAAAAAAAAAAAAAAAACAAGATGGCCCCTGAATTTCATTAGTGTAGCAGTATCAGCTGGAGTCATAAATTATTCAGTTAGACGACTCCGAGTCTCAGCTCGGTTCATTTCTGCCATGTCCCTGTGAGATTCCCAACTCTCCCTTTGGTTCTCACTGCCCTTCAGTGTAATCCTGCGTTTAATAATATTATTGATTTTTTTTCTTTTCCTCACTCAGTCATTGAGATCTTTTTTCTTACATCAGTTGCTGTGTTTTTACGTCCCAGTGATGTTTCATTTTTTTTTAAAAGAAAAACACTCATTTCTATCAGTTATTTGTGCACTAATGGCATGCCCTTTGCTTCTGTGAGTTACAGTGCTTTGCATCATGGATACAATGAGAGACAACCATTAGTGTTGGAGGAAAAGTATCAGACATTGCCCTTTTTATAGCTGACCTCTCGGTTGTTCCATATTTGTTTATTCATGTCGATGTATTTATTCATGTTAGCCCTCACATATAACTTAATAGATTCCATGGCCTCATAAATCCTTTCATTACAGACCCCCAGCACACACACACACACACACACACACTACCACCACTACCTTCACTATTCCCATGTTGTTTCAAATGGTGGTCTACCTGCAGACAGCTTCCACGCCCTTCTCACTTGTCACATTCTCCTCCTGGTTGTCCATGCTCTCTCCGAGCTCGAGGACACAGTCGGAGAAGTCCTTGTAGATGTTCTCACACTTCACATCTGCAGACACCTGGACTACAGCCAAGAGCACTGGAGGGGGCCATCCAAGGAGACAGTCAGGCAGTCAGAGGAGAAAGAAAGAAAGAAAGAAAGAAGGAAGGAAACTCAGTGGGTACAAAGGAGAGACATGACCATGTCTAAGAAATGGGAGTTCAAAGAAATGAGAAGATGGCAAAGTAGGTCAGCCTCCTATCTCGATTGTTGATGCCATTGCAGATGCTGCTGTGAGATACAACAGCAGTGAGGACAGACTGAAATCCATTGTCTTACCTCATGACATCACCGACTTAAAAGAATGGCATGAATAAACCATTCCATTGATTCGCCATTGGTTTGATTAGATCCCCTCTCAGAATTATATGATCTGTATCAGCACGTTTAATAAGATTAGAACGCTAGAGTAAAATGCAAACTCCCCTCTCCCTTTCCAACCTCATCTTTGTCCCTGCACCCCATCGATCTTCTGTCAGCACCCCTAGTTGAGATGTGGTATCTGTTGCAATCCAATAAATCCCGAGCGTCGGCTCTACGGTGGGATGGTTCAAAGGTGGAGTACAGTTATATATGAAGTAGCTCGTTGCGCCTAGTGTCCAAGGTACAGAAGCTGACTGGACTCTATGTAATTTGATATCTCGCAGCAGTCAGTACCCTACCTCAAACAAAAGATGTTGTTCAGAGATACAGAACATCATTGGCCGCGAACACTTCATAGCACTTTCTGCCTACTACTATATGTAGTAGAAATTACAGTAAAAGAAATGCGAATAAAATATTAATTGCATGCGTAATACGTCTCCTGATCTTCCCCTTAGACGCCGAATGTCTCAGGTCCCACCCAAACTATTTTTAGTCGCCTTATCGTGATAACGGGGTTTTCACACTCTCTTGAAATTACATTTTAGATGGTATCATTCACCCACCCACCTTTACTGAACAATGACAAATGCCTTTACCTTAATAAAACAAAACAGATACTCCATTTCTTTAAATACTATAAACACGGGTTAGAATCATAATTCATACAAATCTAAGCGAAGCATTAGAATGGAATAGACAATGACTGCATGCACATACAGTAAAGAAGCGCCTTACCTACTGCAACTACGGCACTAATTCTAGCCTCAGCCCACATAAATCCCATATCAAACTCGACCCAGGGCAAGACAAGCCATCAGTGGAAAGACGAGAAGTCAAGCGCGAATTCAGATTAGAAATACGAGCCGATAAGACAAGTGTTTTTCTGCGTTCCTGCTGTGTCAGCAAAACGAAGTTTCCCTGTCCACAAACCGCTCCATTTCACACACCGCGGGTTCAGTTCACACCTTCAGTGCCAGCCCCTCAGTCGCTGCCCCGTCGTGCGCTTCCGCCGAAGAGGAGGATGCTCCATTCATTACCCCATGCACCAATAACATTGTGCCGTCCCCCGGTCAAGCGTTTATCAATGGTCCTCGACCTTCATCGTAAAACTGACCACTTATTCACGCGTGCATCGCCGCCGTACTGATGTGAAAGATGGAATGGTGTGTTTATCATAGTGCTGACTGTAACACCTTGTCGACTATATCTCCACCGCAGAGACAAATGAGAATACAAGAGAACGAACTCCTAGGGGAGAATAAAAAAAAGTGTCTGACTGTTAAAGCAGAAGCTGTTTTGAGACCTATGCAAGCCTACAGCATACGCACCATACATGGAAAGAAAAGACTTTTGGACAACATACTTTTACAAATGCATAAGTGGAACACTATTGAGAATTTATTTCCCATTTCAAAAATACTTATGCAAATCTACCCCTTATGGATGTCGAGAGGAAGAGATAACCAGCATCACAGTGATACAAAACGAGTGAAAAAAGAATTTGATCAAATATCTTCTCCACAACACATTTAAAAATTAAATCCCATATAAATAAACCCAGACCATGGTTACTTATAAGACAGTATAAAATCTGTCAAAAACAGATTATGAAGGAAATGGCTCAGGTTATTCTTGGTCTTCTAACCACAGTATATATTTCAAATTGTACCACACTTTAACAGCCCTGATCTAGCTGAAGAACTGTTGAGAAAATGGACACATGGATGGGATTTCAATACCTTGGCTGGTATCATAATTGAAATTATGAAACTCCTTTTCTTAAAAAGAAAAGAATAAAAAACACAAATTTGTAGTGTGTGGTTATAATTTTCTTCTTTTTCGTTTGGCAATGACACACCATCTCCTCGGTCTTTGGTTTAGCATGTTGATTGAATCACTCAGTCTCAACTCATTTGTCTTGCAGTGCTGTTGGCCGTATGCTGATTAAATGGATCAGTTCCCTCTGTGATCTGTTTAAATGTAAATTTGCTCTGTTGATATGGGCCCTTCTCAATCATTTGGAGTTCCATGCTTCCATCTCTCTGGTCAGACAGCTCTGGCTGAGATAGAGGTGTCCTGAGAATAGGCATGGGAGGGAGGTTGGGGTGGGTGAAGAGTGAGGTGTTGTCTGATTGTGACTGTTCCCTTGTTGAGAGGCATGTTGTCGCTGGGTAGATGGAGCTTACAGCATTTGGGCCTTGAGCACTCGTACATGGATATGAAGATGAGCCACATGCGAGTGGTTTACTGGTCTGTGGTGCCAGCTGTTCTCTTGGCGCGCTTCCTTGGAGAGGCTTTCGGGGAGGCTTTGCCTTGGAAAAGAGAGAGAGAGAGAAAGAAAGAGAGAGAAAATCAGTGTTTATTCATGAGAGTATGTGATGGTCCATTTCAAGCCATCAAGCTTAGTTTCAAACTCCTCAGTATTTACACCGGCTTGGAAATAATAATACTAGTCTAAAGGTCGCTCAGTACCATGACACACATAAATGAATGTAAGCGTGACCAGACAAAGACTTTCTAAACAGATCTACAAATATCTCTACTCACTCATGACGTTAAGAGTCTCCTGAGGAATCCAACTGATGTCAACATCACTCATGCCTCTGGTGCCTGTCTCCACCTTCACTGGTAGCCTTCTCCTCTGCACGTGGAATGACATGGGTGTTAGGACAACTAATGACTGATTGCATTATAGCAGGCTTGCTCGTCACAAAACATTCTTGTTTTGGTTCGACGGCCCTTTGGTGCCGCTACCCGAGCAATTTGGGTACATTATATAAGTGGATAAGATATTGCAGCATGCTGCAGTACTGATATATTTTCATGTTGTTAGACAGACAATGTTGTTCTAGCAGCTCAATCTACAACAAATTCCCACTCTGTTTTCACAACAAATGACAAAAACAAAACAAACTTTTATCTAATGATATCCAAAATCAAATACCGTGCGGGATTCCAATACTTGGTACAATCCGAAGACCATGAGGAGAATCAGTCCAGCAAGGAATATGTACATGAACATTCTGTGAGGCAGAGTGAAACAAAATATTACAATGCAAAATTTTGGTGTGCATTAAATATCTTTCACCCATTTACAGAGGGGCTAAGCAACGTTCTGTTTTTCTCTCTCACGAGCTCCCTCTAAAGACCGCTGTATTGCATTGTATTGCACTGCATTCTATTGGAGGCGGACCGCGCTGCTGAACATTGCAAGTGCTGTATATACCGCTATTGGCCACGGTGGCGCATTCTACACCATTCGTTCACCGTGTAATGACTCATTTTAGCATCCTAAACAGTATAAAACGGATTAATTAAATTAAAAATGTTGCATAGTGGGCCTTTAAAGGAGACACAGAATGGAAAATGAAAGATCATTGGGCTTGTAAAATGACACTTGATATTATTTTGATTAATTGAATTTGAGTATATTCCAAATTCATCCATTTTATGTCAACAAAGTTAAGTTAAAGGAAAGCTAGATTATATCAGAGAGGAATTTCTTAATTAAAACTATCAGTCTAAAAAACAGAAGCAAACACTATCAAGAAATGCATAAGTGGCTGAACTTACGTCTCTCCGTCTAGGCCCTCATCCAACTCGGTGATGGTGACAGTCTGGTTGTAGATGGCAGTCTGGAATGCATTGCCCTATTGACGCACAAGTAAATAAAGTCATCATGCATCAACATAAAACACCATCAAGAGGAGATTGTGTCTCTCCCAGACACCACTGATGTGCGCTGACTGTGGAAGAAAGTAACATTCGTCTTACCTCACCATCCAGGTAATTGAGCAAAATGACCAGGCCAAATGGACGACCGGCCATGGGTTGGGCAGGGATGAAGGAATACTCGAAAGATGCCTGCCTCTGAGGCTGCACCACAGTGTTCAGAGGCAAAGCTGTGAACTGTCAACACACACACACACACACACACACACACACACATCCCATTTATTTAAACCATACTCATTCCAATGAATAATAGGAAATGTCAGCAGAATTTAAGATTGTGTATATTGCAGTATTGTGCAAAATTCTAAATTGAATTCCTAATGACTTTGAGTTGAATTTGAATTGAAGTTGCAGAATTGCAATTAAAATTGTATCAATGTATTTAAAATTTTAAAGATTTAAATCCAGAATTTTACACACCCTGACTTCAGAGTTTTGACATTTGTAATAAAAAATGGACATCATTGCTCCCCCATTTGGGGTTTAGCACCTTCCTTTCAGTTAGCTCCTTCAGAGTCCCTAACATGCCACATGGGCACAAGCGCTGTCTCTATTACTACTGTATATGAACATGTAGTAACTGCGATGTCTTTTTTGTCAACATGGCCTCAGTAGCTTCTCTCTAAAATTTGGTCTGACCAATCCATATTCTATCCTTGTAAAGAGCTACTAGATGCCTAGATTCTAGACGTAGGTTATCAGTCTATTATTGCATGCAAAGGCGGTTTCAAAGATAACCGCGAGTTCAACCTGTTGGATTGACGCTGTCTATTGGTCATAGCCATATACATTTCATGTCATAGTCTGTCTTGTCAGATTACTGGACTCACATTCTGGATGTAGAACTGGTAGTCCTGTGGGTAGCGGAAAGAGGCTTCCAGAGTCTGCACAGTGAAATCTGTGGTGCCCTTGTTGGTGAAACCCACAAGAAATTTCACAATCTGACTGGCTGGAAACTCTACAGGAACAAGTTTTGGGAAAACTGTCATTAGAAGAGACACACAAACATACAATACAATTCAAAAGAAAAGTTAATGTAGATGTACCTTCTCCTGTAACAAAGATAATGGTAGTGTCCGCATCAGGATGTGAGGTCACATCTGCAGCAGTAGCATCTTCATCTAAATCATCCTCTGTGTCCTACACAGATTTATTTGCCCAAACACACAGGAGATTATTAACACAATGGTAGTCCTAAATTAAGGCGTGTAATGTAGTGTAGTGTGTATGTAACATAATTGACACAGTCTGTACAGACAGGTTTCATGCACTGACTAGACAGCAGCAGTATCAAATATCAGAGCCAAAAAACATATAAAAAATAACAACGATTGTGTGTGGTTGTGTGTGTGTGTGTGTGTGTAATAACTCACGGTGTCTGTGGCTTGAGGGTCCTCCACTACTGCTTCATCTTCTTCTTCCTCATCTTCCTCTTCTTCAACTGCAGCATCTGGAGCCCCTTCATCATCTAGTTCATCTTCTGCAGATACATGCCCTGGAAGAGTAGTTTGTCAAAATTCAATACATTAGCGACCGTAAAGAATTGAAGAAGGTATCCACATGTGGGTGCGCCAAAGGTAAAGAATCTCACAGGCTGTTATTTATATTTTTTTAAGATAACAAGTCGTTATTTTTCTGTAGGCCAAGTTCTGAAACAGTTAGGCTACGCCTAAACAGAACAGGAACCAATTAAACTGAAAAATAGGGCACCCAAACTCATGTAGGCCTCAATTTTAAATGAAGACTTTCAGGTCAGTGTTTGTTTCGGAGACAACGATATATTACTTCTTAGACGCTTTAATTTGTTATCGGCTGCAACACATTATGCCTCCTGAGTCAAAAAAAAAATGCTGAATTGGGCTATGGTGTCAACACAAGCCATGACGGGGAGTCAGTGTATCGTTTGGGACACGTCACCAAAGATACGTGCGAGCTGGTAACATGTTACTGTCAAAGTGGCAACAGTTATCCAGTCAAACATGTCGCATAAGAAGTCAGGACTAGAGTTTAGTTCGACAATGTATTCGTAGATCCTGTTTAGAACTCAGCGTCAACACAAATGAATAAAAGTTATATGCCACGTCAATACAACCGTCCTCAGCCCATCATCATCAGATAGACAATTCTGCTACCATCAGTTACACAAGAAAAGTGAAGAAAAGGTTCTTACTTACCAACAGAGAGCAGCCCACATGGGAATGCCAATAGAAATAAAAGTAATAACTTCGATCCAAGCTGAAACATTTCGGTGTTCTATGGCGTGTCACTATCCTTCTACAACTACAAGAAAAAGGAAATAAAGCTGAAAAGAGGTGGGATTTAAAAACTTATAGGTCACGCCCACTGAACTGCAATAGGTGGACTGAGCTGCCTTAGGTTTAAAGTACGTGTACTGTTTCAATATTTGACTTTGAAAGCGGGAGAGCTCAATTCAGTAGTGGCATTACGCATAAAAACTCCACAGCGGGCGTAAGTGAATATTGCACGTTCCAGGTTGTAAGTAGCCTACTTTTACAGATTTTGAGATAAATTTTACAGTTTTGAGATAAATTTGTGTGCAGAGCTGTTTGTTGCATTTGTGCCGAACGAAATTAATGACCTTAACCACTAAAGTTGTGTTGTCAAAAGATCTTGTCCTGTTCTCTAAAGTAAGGTCAGTTATTGGAGGCCCATTTCTACATCTTATTCCCTCAAACATCCCTCCAACATCCCTCCACATTCTCGTCCTTGAAATATCTTTTAGGCTTAGGCCTACTGCTTGTGATTGTGCTGCGGTAAATGTGGTATTATATTGAATTTAGCAGGGAAAGGTTCAAGGTTATCTAGTGGGAATGTAAAAAAGTATTTACTCAAACCAAGTTGTCACATTAGGCTATAATATTATATTTTGGTGACATGTCACATCAGTATTAATGGAGAAAGGACATTGATATATTTCTCCTACAAACATTCATTTTGCTAATAACCTCTGGACTGTAGGCTATAGACAGACACATGGTTTTGTGTCTTTGTTACTGTGGACAGTTTGTGAGGACCAAGTTTCGACTGATTTGATAAAGAATTGGCCTTGGGGCCTTTAAAAAGCATGAAAATAACAAACAAAATGTTGATGATTTTTTTTAGTTGATACATTTGGTCACTTTTTTAAATGTTATAACATACTACAATTGACTGCTGCTCAAACTAAAAAACAGATATCTGATATCACTATGTTTGTCTAATTTTTACTCAAGTTGTGATCGTAACAACGTCTGTCCGTCACTTTGGATAAAAGTATCTGTTAAGAAATAATAAACATAAACATATGTGTCCTTTCTGGACTGAGACCCCAACTTGTCCCTTTGGAAAGCTTGACCTCTGTTGATCTCCACCATAGGCCTACTTCTGTTGTTTATATGAATAGAGCTCTGCTTCCGTCCATTCTTATCAGCATGCATATATGTTCAATGCCATGTCATCTCTGTGCACAAACAGTAAAATGGTGTATTTATATAAAGTGACTTGGTGCATTAGAGGATGCTGTTTGAGAGAATTATATTTGAGAGAAGAGATCATGAGATATTTAACTGACAGGACTCACTGTGCACTTTGGGTACCTTTAACTGTGGAACATATGGAATTCATAATTCCTATACATATGGAAATGTTGTTCCATGCAGGTCAAAACTGAAACTGAATGTGTGACATTCAGACCCTAAACAGTTATTCATAATTGCAGATTTCACAATTTTTGTTTTACTCCCTCTAGTGGTCGACCCTGTCATCCCATGTAAAGGTCCTTTGTTAAAAAAAAAAAAACAGACTTCCCAGGAGTCAAATAATAGGGGAATCATTTGAATTGGTTATAAAATTAGGTTGCATGTTAGAAATTGTTGGGAGATAATTTGTGAATGTGAGGAAGGAACAGACAGCACTTATAGACAGCCTCATAGACAGCACTTATAGGCCACTGGACCAGCTGCATGATTACTCAGCACTCTAGAGTTTGCCAGGTCTATGGACGAGACTTCATGACAATGCAATATATTCCCCAGATGTACAGAGGCTCTAGCAGATGGCACCCAGTCCACACTTCTGACCTTCTGACCGAGAGGCTGTAGCAGCCAGAGCAAGACACTGACATTGAACCAACCCAAGGAGGATGCTAAAAATACCCCAGAGGCCTTATAAATATGCACAAGGGACCTAACGGCAAGAACCTTTTATGTAATAACTAATTACACCTTGCTTATATGTGGGATTGGCAAAGTAGTTCTTGAATTTAACTTGTCTCTCAAGAAATATGGTACCTGCAAAGTCTTGCACTGCTCTCATTCTTACCTCTGTGCTAGGGTAACCTCTTATTTGTAGTTATCCCAAATAAAGTATAGTCGAAAAAAATAGGGTATTTAGAAATGAATTGTTCGTGCAGGACTGCAAAGGGAATTGCACATTTTTTAGCAACTTGAATGCATTTTCAAACTGATCTATCTTTGTATCAGTGTGTCCGTCTGTCTCTGTTTTTCCAGGCACCATCTATCCCCTTTTAGCAGTTGCAATTCATTTTTTTTACCACATAGAGTCCCTGTTGAGCAATGGATTGTGTGGAAAAGATTACATGTCATGCATATCAAGGCTGATCTAAAACAATTAAGGTAATTGAGAGACTCTAGAATACATCTTTTATTATTGGGTAATGCACTCACTTCACGGGCTGCACTCATTTGAAATAATAGAATCTAGGATAAACCAATCAGCTATGCTAATTAGGATTCGCTAGCACACTCACTGTACAGCCCAGATTGAGACACACTGAGTATTCGTATGTCATAAATATGTCCCGCTCTCTCCGCCTGAGTTCATATCATTATGCTAGACTTCACCTGTAATTACTGTGACATGTTGTCCACAGATAATTCACAATTTACATTTTATTTCCTCATAACAATATTCATCCCTGACTTACCCCATGAATAATTCATAATTAAAGGTGTTAATAATCACAACCGGTTAGCACCTATTATTTTGTGATAAAACAGAGCACATTAAACACATACAGCACAATAACCACACTCAATCATGAATTTATTTAAAATCCTAATGGCTTTATTATATTCATATAGATTTGTATATATTGTTTATATCATAACTTGACTTCAATTGCTTGATTATCATTTGTCTCGACAGGACAGAAAGGACGAGGCATTCCACATGATCATATTTTACAAAAAAGTGTAAAGAAATTTAGAATATGTGCACATCACACACATACACACACACACACACACATACATACACACACATACACCCATGCATACACACATACGTAATACACAAAAAAAATTTGTACAAAGTAATTAAATGAGGAATTTGATGGAAGAACAAGCACATGTAGACAGGGTGAAGAGACGAGGGAAGGAGAGCAAAAGAAAGCTGTGCAGAGAACTGATAAGGAGGAAAAGTCTAGATGGGCCGATCTGTTGCATAGTTGAAAGCAATCAGAATTTATGTTTTTGACAACAACTGGATTGTATTTACAAAAGGAAAGATCAGTGTGATAGAAAGCCCTCATATTTGCTTGAACGAGACACACCCTGCTCTATTAGTTGCAAACTCTCTCCACTAGTTTGCCAACTGTCTTTGCTAGATGTATCAGACAGAAGTGCTATCAAAGGCAGCTAATGAACCATTTTAATGCAGGGGTTAGGAGTGAATAGGCTACTGGAAATGTTATACAGGCAACAGTTACAAAGCCACGGCAGTACAATTGTGTCAAATGATTTAGAAAAAGACAGTCAGAAAAGCCATGCCTCAACAAACCCATGCAAGGTGCAATAACTATGATGTGGACTTTCAGTTCTCGACTTGTTCCAAGGCCTTGATAGTCAATAAATGGACATGGTTAGGACATGTTGTTCGGTAAACATATTCAGGTTATTGTAAACAATTAATCTCCTCTGCCTTCACGTAGCCCTTGAGAACATGCTTCTGTGTGGGGACTGCTGCCCAATAATTACCTTAATGAGAATGGGTGTATGCACAAAGTATGAGAAACACATGAGAAAACACAGCTTGAGTCTCTAGTGTGTGATGGGGGCTCTGCAAGTCCCCTGTAGGATTGGAATATAGAGGTTTAACCATTGTCATATTGATGGCTCATGCCGTGACCAGCAAGCAAAGAAGCAAAGCATACACTTAGACAACGTTACAATGTGAATTTTAACATGATACAACTTCAGCAGCTACAATAAACTCACAATAAAATCACACAGTGCTATCCAAAGATCTAAGCATCCCATGATCGCGCCGCTACTCTGCATCTGTCTGAGACAACATGTTAATGCACGAAGCATGCTATTTGATCTGCTGTTCAGGAGCGACTCGCTGCAGAAGATAATATGCTAAATTGTGCACAACAAATGAGCATCGTTAGGCCTGTGCTACAGTGGAACCGGTCTGTTAACTCCCAGGTGACTGTGGCCTAATATCAAAAATACATTCAGCTCTGCTCTTGGGGAGCGATTCGTCTGACACTGGATGTAGCCTCGGCTCTCTACAGGGAGTTGAGAGTGGGGGGGGGGGGGAGGGCTTTGATGGAGCTGGAGGCTGTTCTGTGAAAGGAGGGGTGGAAATGAGGCTGAAGGATGACATCATCAGTCCACTCTTCTGAGGTTGCAGGTCTTTGGTTCTAAGAAAAGCGATGTTTTCAAGAGCGCAATCAAAGTACTGAAACCCCCAAAAATAACTTTTGTGTATGTTGCTAAGATTGTAAGATGAAATTTTATTTATTAATTTATTTATTTTACAAATATTCAAATATATTTCTTTAATTTTGTGTTAGTCAGACTGATGTTGCGTTGATGGAAATTTCAGGTAAGTAAAATAACGTATAGGCATTCATTAATATCACTGAGTATACAAAACATTTTTGTTTTAATTTATTGAAAGGATGGATGTTATTGTGGAAAAGAGCTCTTCGTGTTTAACAGCTAATATGAAATACCTTTAAAGATAATGAAGCGATGAAGACATGCTTTATGATGGCCATCCTATTTCATCCTCTTTTGTCTTGACACATTCACAAGTTGACAATGTGCCTATGGTTGTCAGCAATAGCCTAAACAATCCTTTCTAGTATAGTACTTTTTTTTCTTATTACCCTTCCACCACAGTCTCCACAGAATCTGAAGATTTGGTTTCACATTTCTAATCAAATTAGCCTTCCCTAGACTATAGTACGAGACAGGAAGAGCTCATATTAGAAGCAGTAGAAGCAATAGGCTGAGCTCATAAAACTAAAGCCATTAGGATGCTGGTAATAGGCAGACTGAAAAGCCAATGAGTGAGTCTGTTTCCCGATTTCTGCAACAACAATGACACTACCAGATGATTTTCCAGAATGTTCTCATCCACCTTTAAGTCAATCAAAGGTCAATTGGGTTATATTAGGTTCCAACAGTGAAACATGAGCTCAAAATATTTGCTGCTTATTCGGCAATATCTGTTGTCTGTCTCCTTCATTATCGCCATGTTCCAAACAGTCTATCACCCTACGGACTCCAAACATGGCTTGTGTGGCCAGCAGGGCCAGTGAGTGTCAACTCTCTTGTCAATTGATATCATGAGTGCCATGAATGATGGAAGTGGTATGAAGATCAAATTTCTACGTGAGCGCTGCTGAATATCACAGGCAAGGATCCATGTCTTTCAGACAAGAAAAAAAAATGACATGAGGTAAAGATTTAGAAAACATTTCTTTTTTATGTGCAACCATACAGAAGGGCATACATACAGAAATGTATAAATGTGTCAAGTGAAACCATGCAAATATGCCTTTACCCGACACATCCATTATTCAGATGGTCTTAGCCGCCAAGTACTTCCTGGGATGCGGAGGGGCCATGAGTGGCTACAAATCACAAGGGGTGAGTATTATGTGTGCCTAATATCCAATGAGCAACCAGCAGGATATCAACAGACTGAAGCATTACTACTTGCTTGTCAGCAGTGCTGTGCAAGAGGAGTCGGGAAGCTGAGGAGATAGGGATGATGGAGAGAGATTGGTGCCAAGGCTAAAGGGGATTCTGTATTTGCATGCAAACTAGTGCTAGGTCCCCCACACACCACCCCTTCCCATCACTTACTACTCACAAAGCCATTCCTAGAGTTGAATCAGGCAATAGTCAATGTGATGTCTATAGCTCTCATGGCAACCTATGTGATACAATGACTTTGCAGAGAGTGGAATGTGATCGGCAATGTTAAAACCAATGGTTGGACTGGTAAGTGAAGTTTTAGTGAAGAAATGAAAGGTGAGCATTCATGTCTGCTTTGGTGGTGTTGAGATTAGGGAATAAACCAGTAATTCTTCACCACTGCGATACTGGCAGAGTGTGTCTCATTTGAAACAAATATGCAAAAACTAGATCAATGGAAATAAATCCAGATGTTCAGTATGTGTGGGATCTAAGGATCTGAATGTGTGTGTTTGTGTGTGCGTGTGTGATTAGGACAGACAAAAAGGAAGGGGGAGATAGAAAGGGAGGAAAGAGAATATATTAAAAAAATTGCAGTGGAAATTGATGATGGAGGTAAACAGGGAGAGGATCATTCCATACATTAACATGCAGAACATTGAACACATATACTGAACAGTAAGCATCTTTTTTCTCTCAGTACAGCATGGCTTAGGCTACACAGGACACTAAAATACCAATCGCACCAGGTTGTACATATTGCTTTGAACCACCAATTTGTTTATAATTCATGCATGCCACATAGATGCTATTATGCTTATACAAAAATAACACCAGTGCTTATTATTACTGCCATCGTAGGAATCACAGAATGTAATGTTCTGTTGTCTTTTCTTCTTTTCCCACCCGGATCCATGACAATCAAACACAGCATGAGCTCTTGGTAAATATAAATAAGTGGTTGTAACTTACACAGGCTATGTGATATTCCAGTTTTAACCCTATTTTTTATTTACAATTAAGCTGTAACCTCTCCAAAACTGTTAAAAAGAGCCATTCATGTAAGATGGTTAGACAAACAATGTCATTCTACAGTTGCACAACAATGTTAAGGGACATCATATTGAAGCTCATGGCAGAATATAGAACCAATGTACAGGCCAAACATTTGCAATAGCATCAGCTATGTTGTTTTCAGAGGTATCAAAATAATGGACACAAATACTAAATTTCAACAGTCCAATGTCTGACCAACAAATTGACAATGATTCACTTCCTTGTTATAGCCGTGCCCTGGGTAGACAAAGCATTTCTTTAACAGAAAAGGATAGAAGTTGTTAAAAAGTCTGAAGAAACATTAGGACTGGGGCAATCTCTGAAACACAGAAAACAATTGCAATCAGGGTCTCGATGGGAGAGCTAGCTTCACTACGGGTTGTAGAAACAATGAGTAAGTGACTGGAATAAAGGGTTGAAACAAGAGAATATTGTAGAAAACTTTGGCAGGGCTGTAAAGCTTCATTGAATAACATTTCAAAGGTTTACCTTCCTATATGTCCAAATCCATTAGATAATGACTATAAATGACATTAAGAGTTAACAGAATTGCAGAAAGAAAACATTAAAAGCTGCAGAAATAATACAAACACTTTCAAAAAGCACTACAGAATAGATGTTGGTCCAATAAGGAACATAATTTTCCTGTCATACAAATTCAAGTTCTTTCAAATCTGAAGTTTCTGATGATTTCTAAAAATATATATATATGTCTATTCGCTAAAAATCTTTTTTGGAAGAGAAAATCTCAACTTAAAAATCAATTATACTGTATTTGTAGTCAATGACGAGCACCACTCATTCATAAAATAAATTAAACCTGCTGTCAGCTAGAGCAATAAGAAAGGAAACCACAATGAAAATACATATTTTATATTTATATATATATAAAAAAAAACATTGTCATACAGCTGTGTAATATTAAGTCAACTGGATCTGGTACGAAATGATCTGAGAGGGGTGCAGGAAGGTTAAGTTGCAATGACGACCATCTTCAATAATAAAACATTTTTTTGAGGCAAAGTGGACATTTCTGAGGGCTAGCTCATTTAGGCTTTGAGTCTAGCCTGTTTCAATCACGTGGCTCTCTGTGGTAAACATCAGCTTTTAGTTTGAATTGGCCATAAAACTCAAGAATAATTCAGCGCAATAACATCGTTAAGACATAACAAGGATGTGACTTTTTTGCTCACTCTGCTAGTCATTAGGTTGATCAGCTTACACACCTACAATTGTTTCTTTTACTAAAGATTAAAAAAGTACTAGTGAAAATATAAAATCCACAGAAGAGTGGGTTAAAAAAAGAACAACACACTGAGTTCAGTATGAAAAGCGTGCAGGAGGCCTCTTTCCATCACAGCCTAACGTAAGTCACTGTGGGAGAAGAAGCTAATGAAGCTATCAGCAGGTAAGGGAACTCAGATGTTTTCAAACTTTGATCCCGTTCACACGGAAATGCTTCTTTTTCATTCATTCGGCAGTGACTTAGTTTTTCTGTCTTTTTTTTTTTGTTTGTTTGTTTTGTTTTTTTTTGGTCAGAAAAAAACAGCAATATGGCTCTGAGAAGTAGAAACATGCAGTCAACAATTCAGCACAACCCAGATATGAAAATAAGGTTCAAATATGGCAGTACTTAATTATTAGTAATAAAATATGTGTCTATGCCATGAAAGTATTTTTCTTTTCTTACTGTAATTACTCCCTTCTTTCCATGAAGGAGAAAAAAAATAAACGTGTTTGAAGCCTAAGCAAGGAGTGCAACTCTAAGAAGTGAATGACACAGAAGGGATTCCTCCTATGCATTTTATGACCATTTCATTGCCTACATAAAAGGATCCCTTCATTATGAATATTTCTTTTGGATATTTTCTTGACTACTAAAAATCTGGCTAGACAGCGGGTACTGAATATTGAGACAACTTGGGCATGGCAGGAGAGCCGAGACTCAGACAGGGATTGAATCTTAAAGCTAACAGCAGAAGAAGTTCAATTATCAGTGGTCTAACACGGTCAAAAACCCATGATGGGTACTATGTTGTGTTGAGATTACTGTTATGTCTAGAAACTTCATTTAACAATGCACACAATTTCTAATGAGTGCACAATTTCTATGGATGCAGGCTTTACACCCAGACATACACAAACACACACACTCACTCTCACATATACATGCATACACTCATATACACGTAAACAATTAAGATGTGGCCCACCGATACTGTGTTTATCGAACCTTGTCAGCGGATTGTGTATTTTGACATGGGCCTACATGTATACATGGAAGTAGAATGACAATCAATCAAAAGTAGTGTTTATAGGTAAGAAGCATCAAAGCCTAAAGCCATTAGAAACGTCTACTGACAACACCCCCATTTCCATGGTGGTATATCTTGAAGTTTAAAGCGCCACTTGTCAGGCTGTTGTATTTTGGAGTTACAAGCGTGACGGCATGCCTCTCGCACTAAATGTGTTCTTTTTAGTGAAGTTAAGTAAGCAGAAACTATGGAATGTTAGATTTGATAACATTTTCCTTTCAAAGTGCAGGGTGTGTTTCACAAGGCCAAGCCCATATGGTATCCATGAATACAAACTGAACTTCAATTAAAAACTGCCCAATAACAACAATAAAAAATAACTGTTCAAATATCTGTTCATTTCTATGGTCCATTGGCTTCAGACAATCCTGTTCAAATGGCCCTCACAAGTGAAATCACAGAAGCACTAAGAACATGCCCCCGTGCGCATACACACATACACACACTTGCATTAGTAAGTGTTTAAAAGATGCGTATGGTATATATTCTTACAAAAAAAACAACAACATACAATGAAAATAAACTGAATGACACACTAGCCATTGGTTGTAGAAAGAATCTGTTGGGTTTAAAGCATTACACACATGCCTGGTGAAATTAAAGAGGGGAGAGGGGGGATCAATGGGTCAATGAGTCGTGGTGTGAAGTGGTGGGGGGGGTTTACAGACCTGTTGGTCTGTGGCGTTCCCTGATGGAGCTATTTGTGCTGGCGTCACATCTGTGCACGGGTGTGGTAGTGGTGTGCAAACACCAGAGGGCAGTAGTGAAGTGTGAACAAAGAGAGACAGAGGGAGTGAGAGAGAGTGAGAAGGAGTGCCCTGTTCTGAGGAGATGGCTGAGCTGAGGCTGGAGGTACGGGAGGGCTGTGGAGATGTATGTCAGGAGAAGAGACAGTCAGTCCCACCACGGAGGTTGCAGTGTTGCAGGGTACTGAGGCGGGGTGTGCGGGGGGGGGGAGACCGGCAGTGCTCTTGTTTCAGTTGAGGTTGTTTGGGGAGGGTGGGGGGGTTTGAGTGGGTTTTGGTTGGAGGAGATCCCAGTTTGTGCGGTCAGTATGCTGGTCATTTTGTGCTGGGGCCGGCCTGGACAGCCTTCTGACCCGTGCCCTCCTCCTCGTCCTCCTCCTGGCTCTCCTCGATGGCTGGGATCTGCGCCTCCTCCTCAGAAAGGGGCACAAACTCGGGGTGGGACATGAAACTGTGGATGGAGCTTCTGAACTGCGGCTTCTCCAGGCCTTCGTAAAGGGAGCTACGGAACGCGTTCACCACCTTAATCTGTGAGCGAGAGGGAGGAGGCAGAAGAAGGGGAAGAGAGAGAGAGAGAGAGAGCAAAAAGGATGGAGAGAAAGAAGGGGAAGGGAAGGAATTTCTGTCAGCTTACAAAATCCACACAAGTGTGAGTGAGGATTACTGGTAGATGTGAGTGGGGAGTGTGTGCACAGGCAACCCTTTCTAGGTCCACACTCGGAGGAGAGACGGGGGACACATCAGAGGGATGGGGGGGGGGGGGGGGGGGGGGGGGTGGTATGATGGAAACAGGGACACATCTAAACACAACAACGCCACAAACACCACACAAAACGCAGGCTAGAATCTAGGGCAGGCATAAGACATTCACAGTCTCGACCAACCCCAACCCCCAAATAAAAACAAACAACCAAACAAACCTCCACATACTTGAAAAAGAATTACTGAGACAAACGGCAAGCTGGGCAAAACTCAAATGGAACAAAACAAAAATGGCATCACAGCACAGGATCATGGGAGACTGATGAAATGGGATGTGAGGTAACTACTTCATGGAGATACTAGTCTGTAGGGGAGGAGCACTCAGACACACATGCACACCCTTGCACAGCTACACCACACATGCACACGCAAACATACACGCTTCAACCTGTAGCCAGAATTGGCAGCGATGACAATCAAATTCCTGTTTCAATAACAGCCATCTTGTCTAGCATATTTGGCAGTGTTGATCGAAAAGCTGCCTCAAAATTCTGTGCGTGAATTCAATGTCGTCCGTCCTCTATAGAGTCTAGGTTTAGTGACAATAACTTCACTATCATGCTGATTTCTTTCTCTGATCAACATGCAAACCACCCACACACACACACACACACACACTCACACAGTAAAGGTGTGTAAAGGAAGAACAGAATGTACTCATTATCTTTTGAATGGTGATGGCATGCTTCATTTAAATTCCTGCACCTCCTAACCCCTGATGCCCACAAAAACAAACCATTGTTGCACAAGGAAGAACGGCAACGGGTCCATGTGGGACAACAAATCTGCTAGAAGAACTCTTGCATGAGTTAATGCATGCAGACCTTGCAAACCCAGCATGAGAAACCAAAACAAAAGTGCATTATACAAGCATCGGGCCAAAGGCTGAAGAGTAACCAAATATGCAGGCAGTCAGGCAGGCTATATATAAGAGATGAAGATGAAGGTGTGAATAAAGGGAGGGAATATGACAGAGCAATACAATACATTTGCAAGGGAGAGAGAGAGAGAGAGAGAGAGAGAGAGAGAGAGAGAGAGAGAGAGAGAGAGAGAGTGTAGAGATACTCAAATATTAGAAAGAGAGAGAGAGAGAAGTGAAATACATACTGAGAAGGCAGAAATCAACATTTAAAGAGAGAGAGAGAGAGAGAAAATGAAGAAATTGAAGAAAAGAAAGAAAAGAGAGAAGTGAGAGAAGGCAGACAGATTGATCTGGAGTCCTGAGCAAGTATAAGAGCGCGGAGGCGAAGAGGCCGTGTGTCATGGCAGGACTGGGCATTCAGCATCCACTCATGCAGCTTAGTGTGCAGGGCAGTGGGTTGAGCATGACTGAAAGAGAGGGGTGGGCAGAGGGAGCACATTTATGACGTGTGTGTGTGTGTTTGTGTGTGTGTGTGTGGAAGGGTGGTGGTAGGGGGTGCAGGGGTGGACTGAATGATGTGGTCCCTGTGCCCCCGGCCGGTGGCGACCATGTGACTCACTGCCAGCGGCGGAGGAGGTGGCGGAGGCAGAGTTGACACACAGCGCGGAAGAGGAAATCTCTACATGGGTGGGACTAGAAACGCTTTTTGCATCGTTTTGCTGGCTGACCACAGAGGGCTGTCGGCGCAGGGCCCCGGGGACGGCCTGGCCGTGGAATGTGTTAACCACGTCCATCTGCAAAGAACAGGGGTGGGACAGAGACGGAGCAGAGGGGAGAAGACACAGCCCCAGGAAGCAAAGCCCGAAAGGCAGGGAAGAGAGAGAGAGAGAGGTGGGGCAGAGAGAAAGAGAAAAGAAAGGGAGAGAGGGAAAAAGGAGGGAGAGAAAGGGATCAGGAGGCAAAGGAGACACTGGTTAGAATAACATTCTGTTAGTCACTGCAGAAGAAAAAGAGAGAGTGTAAGTATCCGTAAGCTCATCGGTGGAGGAGAGGCAATAGTGACATGGAGAGGCAAGAGAGGGCAGCCGAGAGAAGGCTCCTCGACGGTGAGGAGGTGGGTACGCGTCCTGCCTGAGGGGAGAAAAGTGCAGAGCAGGGGGTGGACCATAATTCCAATCACTACAAATATATGAATAGTGTAACAAAGGCTTCAACGGGGAGCATGTGGACATGTGTTTGCACTACACTCGACAAACAAATGATGCCTGAAATTTAATTCTGCTGTTAAACACACATACACACAGACACACACCACCAAAACCGGTGCACATAATAAAGCATTAGAGGGGAAAAAAAACATCCAGTGAATGAGTCCCCATTAGGAGCTGTAGAAAACAGAGACCCTTTTCTAGGCAAAGAGCATGGGTGGATAGTGCAAGTCGAGGAGACCAGCAGAGAAAACATCCACCCACACCAGTGCATATAAAGCACTAAACAGCAAAACACAGCAACATGGCGGAGCAGCGCCGATGGAGCAAATGCAGGGCCCTTGGAGACTAGGCAGCTACAGTACGGGAGCGTGTGTGTATGCGTACACACCGAGTGCTCGGCCTTTCAGAGGGCGGTCTTAAATGTTTGATATTAAACTGGCTCACGTAAGCAGAACCTTTGGCATACTATTTAGATTTTTTTTTTTTTTTTAATCATTTGGTATTTTTTAAATATTTTTACACTTAAAGGTCTTTTAGTATTTGTCAAAATTAAAGAGAGCCTGAAATGAGGGCTTTTGTGATGGCCGACACAGAGACAGTCATGTGGTTGTCGAAGACTGGCAACTTGTCATGTTTGACTATCAAGGAGCCTTGATAATGTCTGTTCCATCCACTCACCCTATTGTGTGCATTATAAAAATAATACAAAAGCTTTCTTTGAATAGACCATGGTCAGTGCTCGTCCAAAAGAGAACACACTGTTTTAGCTTAGAGCTCTGAAAAAGAAAGTGTTCTAATCAAGTTGTTAAATGAAGTTGGTTTTTCATTAACTGTAATTTAGGACACATGCCTTTCCAAGCCTCTCAGGAGAGCCACGCTTCTATGCACACAACAGATTAGCCTACGGTTCCCCTTTTTTTTCGTTCCGGAGCGGATAAAAGAGAACCGATCCACTGTGACCACAGATGAGCACCCACCGCCCCCAACAAAAAAAGGGGAAAAAAAAAAAAAGAATGGAAAACCAATTGGCGATGAACTAAAAACACAATGAACTAGAACATCTCTGGACTAGAAAAGACTGTGAAGTTCATTCAACTGGGTCAAAAACTATATTGTGATTTTTTTGTCTTTCCCCGAGTGCCACATTGTCTCGTGCACCGTTGATGCGAGGTAGTGGGCGAAATGAGAATTTTCTTGAGAGTGGTAGTCCTGAGCCTTTCTAGCATTCTAGCTGCAGCTTTGACAGACAGAAAGAGGACAGAAGACAGATGATAACGCGTACAGTGAGGAAAGATCTAAAGGAAGAGGAAAAGGAGATGAGAACTCTGACAACATTTACTAAGTAGAACCACCACACTTATTCTCTCTCTCTCTCTCTCACTCTCTCTCTCTCTCTCTCTCTCCCCTTCTCACCACGGTGCAAGCCTTCAACTAGCCATGATCAAAGCACTGATATACTGTGGAAAACAGACAGAGGAGAAATAAACAAGTATTTAAATAATAAAACATGTCCAGCTTCAGTTCCATGTTTGCAGCATTAGAAGTAAATAGAAAGAAAAATAATAATAAAAAAAAAAAACAGAAATGTAACAAAGCTAGAAGGATGGAACATCCCTGGTCTTTCTTCAGCAAGGGGGAAAACATTGGCTTACACCGTAGCTCTTACAAGCCGCCTGTCCTTCTTAAACCTATTCCACCTCCTAAAAAGCCCTCATGCACATGAGTAAGAGAAAATTTAATCCTTCAAAGATAAATAAAATCTTTGAAGTGAAAAGGCACAGAAGAAAGGCAGCGAGCTGTGTCATTTCAGTCTTAGCTGGCAGCATTCTACAGTAAATATGGACACTCCTACACTGTATCTCAAACAACAGAAAATGTGTCAAAATGTCCTTTTCGAATAAGAAAATGAAAATGATCAGAGCTTGAGAGGGAGGGAGAGAGAGAGAGACAGTGAGAAAGAGAGAGACACTTGGGGGGGTTGTGGGGAGGACATATGAAACACACACACACACACACACACACACACACACACACACAGTGACAGGTGCTGTCTGTATGTGTTTCACAGTAGGTGTGTGTTCCCACATCTCCACATGGGGGCAGTGCAAGCCACTGCCAGGTATGTGTTGGAATAAAGATGTGTCTGTCTGCTTGTATGTGTTTGTGTGTGTGTGTGCATGTGTATGTGCTTGCTTATATCTGTGTGTTTCTGTACGTGTCCAGTAAGCGAGCCAATGAGAGAAAGAGAGAGAGAGAGGGCAAGAGAGAGGAGAGGAGAGTGAGTGGGCTTGTGTGGGCTGCAGCTCAAATGCTTGTCAGCGGGAGGCTTGCCTTTTCAGAGAACCCACCCATGGGAAAAACAGACGACGGTGGAGGTTCAGCTGCACTAGTAAACACCAGGCAGCTGGAGCCAAGCAACACGGTCCCAGCTCCACGAGAAGGCTGCCATTTGCAGCACGCCTCAATAATGCGTCTTCTCCTGACAGGCAGCGGGAGAAAGCGCTGCATAACCACCAGTCGTGATTGGGAGGTGTCAGACTGACCAGATACCGGAGCTAGCTGGCTGCCTGGCTCCCCTTGTGTTCCACTGCCCATGTCCGCAAACAACGCAAACTCTTGCTGAGTACTTGAGTCGCAGTGCTCACGCGAAAGCCTTGAACAGTACAAAACTGACATGACCAGTACAAAACAACCGTTGCCTTTTATCCATGTCTGAGGGGAGAACCTGAGAAACACAAACTGAAACGTTAAAACATCTATCAAAACAGTTGAACAAATTGACTAAATAACTCTAGCCATGATGACGTATATCACGAGCGATCCGTTGTTTAGTGCTGTCCTAGAGAGATGCTAGTCAGGTGAATATACTGAATATATTGACAAGGGGGAGAAAAGGCTGGATGGTTCTTCTGGGCACCAGATGGAAGCTTCTGGTCTCCAGCCTAGTGACAGAGTGCCCTGTTAGCCAGGCGAAGGAGAGGGGTCTTTGGGAGGGAGAGGGGGGTGCGTACCTGGGTCTGGATGCGGTTGAGACCTCGGAACCAGAGGATCTGGCCACGGCGGAGCTCCATCTCGGCGTGGTCAATCTCGTCGGCGCCCTCTGTCAGCTCCTCCTCGTGGATCTCGTCCTTGGTGATCCCGTGGCCGGCTTCCTTCAGGAACTTCAGGCGGTGCGTTGGCACGGCAGAGATGAGCTGGGAAAGGGAAAAGGGAGTGCACAACCAAAGAGTTAGATTACCACACACACACACACACACACACACACACACACACACACACACACACACACACACCTGCACACTGGACTCGATGCACATTCAACAGTTACTAACCCTGGAAATCCTAAACAAACAATTGCTTCCCTTTTATCATTTCAATTATCTTCATAGCACAAAGGGAAAGACCAATGCTGCCACTGTTATGATGCCACAGAATTAACATCCCTTATATGACAACAAATTGTAGTTCATTCAAATTGTGAGATCATCCAGCGAATGTTAGATCCAACTCTTCCATTGAGATATAACCTTTGATGCCAGCAGTAACAGGCCAATGAATGGGAAGGGTTGTTTGAAATGCACTTAAATAAAGTCTGGTAGCATTTTTTTCCACCTTTTTTTGGCATGCCATATTCTGACAAAAAGCACAAGCTTGATCCAAACACAGCATGCTGATCTCCTCTCCAACAGTGTAGAGTGTAGTTTGGGGACGGAGCTGAAGGCAATTCCCCATCTGCACTGGGCCATATGTGCCACTGAGATGCAGCACGAGGAAGCTGGAGCGCGTTGCTACACAGCAGGGAGTATCTTGCACAGTTCCTTCTACCCTCTTGGGGCCAGTGTGTGTGTGTGTGTGTGTGTGTGTGTGTGTGTGTGGGGGGGGGGTGGTGGGGGCTTCATATCTAGTGTGGCGGCATTCATTACCAGGGTGACGCATAGAGAAGCCTTTTTTTGTTATTTGTCATTTTTCATCCTGTCAATGAGTGCTTTTCTTTAAGGAGAGCTCCCTCTTGCCAGACTAAAAAGGACTTGGCCTTGGCCACCTACTAGCAGCTCGATGGCAACAGAAGGTTCCTGGAAAAGAATTCGGCTTTAAAAGTAATAGAACTATTACTATCGAGTTTTTTCCCCCTCTTGTTTAAAATGTCCTCTGAAACACACTATTTGTAAAGTTATGTGCTGGATAGAATGTTAAAAATAAATACAAATGATGAAGACGTCTTGAGTACCTACTGCAAATGTGTGGCAGAAATAAAAATATGTTGGAAAATAAGCCAACAACCTTAAAGCACGGAGAGTGAGGAGGCCATGTTTTTCTATATATATCCCTCAACACATAAACACCTCTCTTGCCTCTGCATTCACACCAGCTGCAAATCACATCGCATGTGCTACTGTAACCATGGTGATGATGTCATGAGCTCGACTGAGAGGAGCATCTTTAGCGTCTCGTACAGCGGCTGGCCCACGCAGTGCTACAGAACTCCCCGTGCGATGGGTTGAACTTTGCCCTGCGCGGTGCAGGCTCTCAGAGGCGGAGCTCTCACCTGGCCCCAGAGCAGCTCGCCCACGCCGATGAAGACGCACCAGAGCCACTGGTCGATGGTGAGGGCCGTGCAGGAGAAAGGCTTCCCGCCAAACTGAATAATGACGATCTGTGACAAATAAAGCCAAACGTCATCATACAGGCCCGTATTACAGAGCTTCAACCTGAGCCAAGCATTCAGCAATAAGCATTCAATGGTACAGTAAGCTATTGAAAACTGGGAAAAACAATCAAATAGTGTATTCAACAATCATAATAGTGTATGTGCTTTGGGATGGGAGGATTTAGGGACTGATCCCCACTATCCCCTCCTATCTGTGTGCCAGAGGCTGTTTAATCCACTTACCTGGATGGCGAAAGTGCCCAGGACCACACTGCAGAAGATGGGGTTGCGGTAGATGCCCTCAAACACGTTCCTCTCGCCGTGGATCTTGCGCGCGTTGATCTCGTTGAAGAGCTGCATCATGACGAAGACGTTGAAGATGATGGTGTAGTGTTCAGAGGGAGGGGCGTGCAGGGGAACGTTGCGGCCGTTGTCGATGTTAAAAATTTTCTCTCCTAACCGGTTGACAGGAGAGGGAGTTAATAGGGCAAAATGCAGCGATGTAATGAGATCCGAGAGCCTGTCTGATCCCAAGCCAAGGGACCGGGGTCAGATCTGGGACAAGCGCTCGGGAAAGTGGAGAGATTTCTCCAGCACTGACTTCAATTGCCTTCATGTTTAATGGAGCAGTGTTTCAGCCATGTGGTCAAAGGACTAGTTCATTACATTTGAATGTGTTGAATGTCAGCATGCGCATAGATATCTTTCATCTTTTTGCTTGGACTGATAGGAGTGAATAAAGCACTTCATCTTCAACTAGACAGCAGTTGGCGACATGGCTGGAGGGACTCAGGGGCGGATGCATGAAAAAAACAACAACAAACAACATCCGTTTGGCACCTGCCCGAGGGCATAACAAAATGTAGTTGTCTCCATATCTCTTGCTTGAGAGAGAGAGAGAGAGAAAGATAGATAGATAGAGAGAGGGGAAAACGATTAAAAGCAAGAAGCAAAAACAACAGCATTGCACAGATGACCTCACCGGCGAAGAGCAGAGTGAAGATGATGACGAGCTGGTAGACGGCGTGGCCCAGGATGTTCTTCATCATGGTGCGGGAGATGAGAGGCTTGTCCCTGCCGTAGGGCTTGCGCAGGAGCAGCGACTCGGTGGGCGGCTCGGTGGCCAGAGCCAGAGAAGCTAGCGTGTCCATGATCAGGTTCACCCACAGCATCTGCACGGCCTTCAGGGGCGAGTCCTGCAGAGACAGGGCACCACACCCAGGGGCAAAGCCCACGCCACCCACATGAGTTTCCGGAGCAACCCACTGCCAGGCATTTGATTAGCCAGCCACTTGGCAGTTCTTCAGTGAAGCGCGGTGTGTCAGGTTTTTTTGTTTGAGGGAGCAAGAAAGCACACTCAAACTCATCTGTTTGCTAACAGTCAGCATTTGACAACAGGGGAGAAGAAAGTACAAGAGGACCATGCCACATTTGATTACTTCTGTGCGAACACAAGCCCGTTCACAGTGGCTTACACAAGAGTATCTGAACATGCATTTTGTTTTAGCAGTCAACTTGATTTCACAGACTACCAAGCGGTTGTCATTTTCCCCTCTAAGAAAGATGACACTCTTTCCACCAGGGGCAACAACCCCAATGTCTTAAGAGAAGCCTTTGGTTCTCTGTATTCCCAAAACAGGGGCTGGACTGGGACTCTGGGGCCAGACAGCATCAGCCCGGCTGTGCGCATATAAAATGTGACACCAAAACGAGACTCCCATGACAGTTTCAAAAAGCTTTTTTCATGGCTCTCTTGTGACAGGGCTTCTCTCTTGGTGAATGTTCCTGATATTTTAACTCCTAATAAAAACAGAATACAGAAGCTTTTCACAACTCTAACCCCCACCCCGTCTCCGGCCTAGCCGCTGTTTTGAAGTAAAGACTCACCACTGAAAAGAAAAACAAGACAAACACAAATAAATAATAAATAAGGTGTGACAACTTTACCTGCGTGATGCAGGCACCAGTGAAGGCGACTATAACAGCCACTACGTTGACAGTCAGCTGGAACTGCAGGAACTTGGAGATGCTGTCGTAGACGTTGCGCCCCCACATCACAGCCTTGACGATGCTGGTGAAGTTGTCATCTGTCAGGATGATGTCAGACGCCTCCTTGGCCACATCTGTTCCAGCGATACCCTACAGATGGAGGGCAGATGCAAGGTGCTTCAGCAACCCACAGTGACTTGAGTTCAGGCAGTCAACTACACCATGCAGTATAGTGTAACAAAAATAAAATCTATGCATTGGACATCAAGGAATGCTTTGTACCTACTGATTTTTAGTAGATGCAGTACTCTGCATGTGTACTAAGATTTAAAAAAATATATATATGATAATATCAGATAGCATCCATGGACTCTAATATATTATGTAGACAAGGGCCATCATTATTTAATGTTACTATCAACACTGCAAACATCTAGGATAATGCTTTAATATTTAAGGGCAAAGCTAAATAGTCAAATAGCAGTCACATAAGTTTAAACCTACTAGCCTATTAACTGTGTGTGATCAGTTAGAAGATAATTAACTACACTCGCTTGAAAAGAGGAAATGGAAAAAAATGGGAAAAAAGTCTAAAACCACAAGAATAACAGGAATCACAAGAATAACAAGGATAAGAGGAAATTGTCACTAAAGTGCACTCTGTCAAAGGCGAAATGCAGAATGTAATGGCTTTTATCATGAGAGATGAAAAATATCCACACAATCAAGACATAATGAATGACAAAGAGATAAAAATGCAATTTGGCCATTAATTTATCTCAAAGACACGAGAAATGTTCATTTGTATAAATAATTTTTTAACTCACAAAGGCACTCGCCTGACAAGCCAGACTATAACATCAAAATGTATAGTCGGGCGAACAGACGGGCCTCGATCCAAAGGGGGAAAGCAACGTTTGGCTTTGAAAGTGCCTCTGCACGTTGATAAGCTGCCTCTATGGTACGTCTAGACGACTCTCTATAAGGGCCGAATGACGTGACTGGCTCGAGCAAACTTGGGAGAGGAGCTGCTGAGGTCCCAATGGCTCGATTCTAGACGCACTGGCTGCTCAAAGCTACTTACTACTGCTAGGGTATATCTAGATTTTTAGTCCTCTGTACAAAGCACCAGAAAGGCTCACACAATAATCCAGGTCTTCATTTCCTTTCGCGCACAGAAAATGACAGCAACGCTGGTCGATGGCGGTGTCATTCACAGTCACTAGATGAGTACTGCTCTGCTGTGTTGACTGGAGACCTTTTCTTACAGTCTTGTATAGCCTTGAAACACTGACATAGATTCCTGAGCTCATGTCGTCTGGCCTTGTGAAAGATAATCACACATTCTCTAATATCTACACAACAAACCAGGGACTCCTATAAGGAAGAGCACACCCTATAAACGGCTAATTAAACTTCAAAGAGACACCCACACTTTCACTACTGTATTCTGACTGCATTTATACTGAGCCGAGGCTTGTGACTGACACGCCACACTCACACCAGTCAGCAAGGGAAAGACCTCCTTGTCAATGTCATTGGGGCAGATAAAACATGCTTTATAGCATCCAGGGGGGACAGACAGAGAGAGGAGAGGGGGGCGGGGGGGGCATCATATGGCATGCGTTACCATGGCGAATCCCACGTCGGCCTTCTTGAGAGCGGGCCCGTCATTGGTTCCGTCTCCCGTCACGGCGACGACCTGTCTGGTCTCTCCGACTGTGCTGTCGATGATGCCTGCGGGAGACACACATGTCTGGCCTCGGCTCTCCTTCATCCCTCAGCTGGGTCACGGCACACTTTAGACTTAACATTCGGCTCGCCACAACACGCACACCCTACAGCTTTAATGCATGCACGCCGGCATGTTTAATAGTAACTAAATAGTACATTTACTGCAGTATTTATGTAAACAGGCTACAAAACGTATGTTTGCACTGAGTACCGTGACTCCTTTATATTATTCATTTGCTGTTGGTTTGGATGTTCAGTAAATGTTTGTATCTGATATTCACCCGCCCTCCACACAAGATCGATGAGCTATACAAGTGCCTCTTGGCGGGTTGCTTGATCATTGAAAACATCCTAATAAGAAACTTTGGACTGTTTCCCGGCGTTCCCTCCACGACTAGTGCATGATGAAGTGGTAGAGGAGGGACCCTCTCCCCCCTTACCGCCCATCCAGCCTCTTGGCCTGTGACACCACTTCTGACGCCCCATAAGTCACACTTGTTTGTGCACACAGTGACTCAGAATACATGCAGACTTTCATGAAGTCTCAGGGGGGAAAGCAGATGTGGCAGACTCTCTCTTTTTTTATTTGGAGTGATTTTAGGCTTACCTTTGACCAAAGTGTGTTTGTCTGTGGGGGAGGAGCGAGCGAGCACGCGCAGTTTGGGCCACACCTTGTCCAAGCGTTCCTGCTCCACCTGGGGGGGGGGGGGGGGGCAAACACAGATATGAAGGAATTTGGCCCTGTGTGTTGAAACCTGCCTGAGAAAATTGCATCAGTAATTGAAGTGTGCACCTAAACTGGCAATGAGACTAGATAACAAACACAAGTCAAACAAGTCAAACAACTCTATTTCTACACACAATTACACGTCTCACCAAGTGGAAGTCTACAATCATTGCAAAACAAAGACATTCTGAGGTAAACAAACAGGGGCTGTGTGTTCCCATTTGTAACAAAAGTAAAGATATCAGTGTTTTTGTAGTTCCCTGCCACAGCACTGATTTTGCTCAGCATTTTCATGTGATACTTTGGGGCTGAGACTGGAACAAAGATTCTTTGGAGAGTCGTTTGTTAGTTCACCAAAGGCTATGGCAGCCTTCACCATAGCAACCAGTGGCCCCTGTACAAGGGAAACAAAAGGCACCAACGGTTTCCAAATAATGTATTCCAACTTCAAGACACAACTTCTCCTTTCCAGTT
This sequence comes from Limnothrissa miodon, assembly GCA_017657215.1. Taxonomy (NCBI): domain Eukaryota; kingdom Metazoa; phylum Chordata; class Actinopteri; order Clupeiformes; family Clupeidae; genus Limnothrissa; species Limnothrissa miodon. The sequence continues at coordinate 120,552 of JAGFZM010001097.1, read as the reverse complement.
GCGGAAATTGATCCTGGTGTTACACAAGCGCTGCCGCAGTGCCTGTCACACACTGAAGGAAACCGTCAGCCTCACAGGATTCTGTGTGGTGTGTTTTTTTTCTTTTTCTGTTTTTTTTTTTTTTAAATGATTATTATTTAAAGCCCCGGAGCTGGAGGATGATGCAAGCCGAGGACGGCGGAGGGAAATGGGCTTTGATGTGTCTCCCTCACCTCGCCTTTATCGTTGCGAATCTGCTGATTGAACTCCTTGCCCTCCAGGCACAGGAAGTCCTCGTTGGGCAGCAGGATGCCGCACTTGGTGGCGATGGCACGTGCTGTGTTGATGTTGTCCCCAGTCACCATGCGCACGGTGATGCCGGCCCTCTGGCACTTGGCAATGGCCTCGGGCACCTGTTGGGAGACAGAGAGCAGCCATGGCACAACAGCCTTTCTCCAGCGCAGCTTAGAATGCAACCCGCCAGTAAGACTGGATTAAGAGCATATCTACTGTATCTAACCAAAATCAGGGTTCAATGCAATCCCATTTCCTAGATTGTCTATCACAACTGATCTTTAACCACACCACACGGTATAGAAGACCCAGGGTTGAGGCATTTTGACATTGTAGGGTGTCACGTTTGGAATTTCAATTTCTACCAACAAATGCCATTACAGTATAGTATAACCTAATTCATCTTTCACTAATGCTGTTGGCAAAATACGATTACAATCAAGATAATTAGACATTTTCACCTATGAAATACCTTTAAAAAAGAATTAATGTGTGATTTCACGTTCAAGTGTGAGATAGGAGATGACTTAAAACTGATGTTACTGAATAGCAACATGCTGCTATTGTCAACCCATGATAGAAAACCCCTTATGCTTCTAAATCTGGACATACATTTAGACAATGACTCAATTGATCTTAATTGCATTGATTACAGGGTGATTGTGCTATTTCATATTTAGGCTAGTATATATCAGAATCTTTACATGTCTTTCTAAACATAGATATGAGGAAGGGCAAGATGCACTCTGACAGCTGTCTGATGAAGCTGTAAATTGAAGTTATAGCTGTGTGCAACACACACAAGCTAATGTAGAATAAGGAGGATGAGAGTCAATCCCCTCGCATTAGACCAGAGACCATTGATCTACAGCCCTCGGAATCCAAACCCACCCCAGCTCACCCATCACAACATTTGCCCAGTGCCTGATTCATGGCATTGCGACGCTCATAGTGGCAGAGCCATCAGTCACTGTGTGGAAGCCCCGGCACTTTCTTATTGCAGCCATTATAATCACAGGCCCTCACTGAACCAAATTCACGACCCAGACAGACTGTTTGATTCAGATTGATTCCTGTGTGCCTATACACAAGGCTATGGGAGGGAAGCCCTTGTGGGCTCGTGGCACCGGCACCGGCGCTGCCACAGGGCGGATCGCCTCACCTCCGGCCGAACGGGATCCTCAATGCCCACGACGGCGATGCAGGTCAGGTCGGTGAGGATCTCCGCCTCGCTGTCCCAGTTTGGCTCCACTTCGCCAGGGAACTCCCGCATGGCGAGGCAGATGGTCCGCAGTCCATCGCACGCCATTGGCTCAATGACCTTGCGCACCATCTCGTCACGGTCCTTGGGCTTGAACGGCTTTGGCTCACCTGAGGCGTCAAGAATCTGAGAGCACCTGAAGGACGGATAGAATAATATAATATAATATAATGTAATGTAATGTAATGTAATGTAATGTAATGTAATATAATATAATGTAATATAATATAATATAATATAATGTAATATAATATAATATAATATAATATAATATAATATAATATAATGTAATATAATGTAATATAATATAATATAATATAATATAATATAACATAATATAATATAATATAATGTAATATAATATAATATAACATTATATAACATAACATAGGGTGTAGTAAGCAGTTGACATTATCTAAGTGTATCCAATATGTATTTCACCTCATATTCACATCACTGTGGACAGAAATCTAGATCTTGCAGGATATTCTAAATCATTCCACTGATGTGAAACTGAAACAGTGTGGATGTGCTCAACTCCCTTTCTGACTCTCAAGAGCTATATCTCATATTTTATTTAACTAACAGCACGTTCAAAATGTTGTTAGTTTAATAAAACAAAAGAAATCGTTTTTTAGAATGTATTTTCCTTTGCCATTAAACTTTTATCTTTCAACAGCAAAAACAAAAATGATTTTGAGGTCAAATGTAAAACAAAAACTAAACATTTTGAGGTCAGATGTAGTTGATAGTTTTCAGTCTACTGCTAATGTAAACTAGTCACCATTAGACATATGCTTTCATCACACACACAACTATCTCATATTATTCATGCTATAGAGGAGACCTTCAATAGATATTTCTTACTAAAGGTAAGTAGTCCTACTACTGATTTCGCCCAATCAAATTAGAAGCTCGACCAGAGCTGTGACCAGAGGTTTGAAAGAGCAGAGGGAGAGGGCAGAGGAGGCAGACGTGCCGCGTGTCCCGTCATACTTGCGCAGGATGATCTCGGAGGCTCCCTTGCTGTACATGCGGAAGCCGGAGCCGTCGGTGTTCTTCAGCACGGTGCTCATGCTCTTGCGGGACGAGTTGAAGGTGTAGACCTTGTACAGCTTCTCTTCGGGCACCTCCTCGCGGATGGGCTGGTAGTCGCGCTTCAGGTCCAGCACCAGGCCCAGCAGTGAGCACTCCGTCTTGTTGCCCACGTGCCGGGGCAGGCCACCCTCCTTCTCTGGAGGCTGGAGTCACCGAGCAGAAAGAACAATAGAGGTTAGGGACGAGCTACTGGTAGCCTCGGGAGATTTCTGCACAGAAACAGGCCCTCTCCCCACCAGAACAAATAATAACAAAACAATAGCAGCACAAAAGGGAGATTATTAATTATTAGTACAGAAACATACATCCTAATTTGACAGACAAATAAAGGATAGCTTCAGCTGCAGAAATACACATCTGTTTCCTTTCAAGCGCATCAAGCACACAAGGCAGCTCTGAGGGGAAGTTGAAAATGCTATTATGTTGCGGGCTGTCCCTTGCTGTCCTGTCTGATGTTCTGGGAAATGCCAAGCAATGCCTACAGCCTGAAAGACAGTTCAGCTCATGGTGAGCTATATTCGGACGTCCGTTGGTCCCTGTTTTAGCTGAGCCCGGGACTGGGGGACGCCTGGCTGCGTGGACACTAAATCAGACAGTCATGGTGGCAGTGTGCCGCCAGCTGCAACCCTCAGCATTCAGTTACAGTTTGTTTGGCTGCTGTGCAATGGGTATAGCCTGTCTCTGAGCCACACTATATCTCTATGCTAGAGGGTGGAGGCAACACCTGAGAATCCTGAACTGCTTATCATGCTGAAGTGATAACAAATACCAAAACCACTCAAAATGTCAAAAACTAAATCTAAACATTATTTTTTTAAAGCTGAATACAGTTCTAGTTAGTGCCTCTTCTATATGTCTGAAGTTATGTATTGTTTATTAATATATATATATATATATATAATTAATGCGATTTTGACGTTCTAATGCCCTGTTCTGCCCATGCCATGAACTGTGACAAAATGAGTTTGAACGTAGGCTACAGCAGCCTAGACGTAGTCTACATTAGGCTATATGTCTTACCCTCAATTCCACAGCCAGCTA
>JAGFZM010001097.1:86945-100451 GCA_017657215.1 Limnothrissa miodon | reverse complement strand
TCAGCAGCAGTGTGCTCAGCTACAGCTACTAACACTGAGCATTAAACGGAGAGGAAAGATGGAAAGACACAGAGAAACCGAGAGAGGGAGGATGGATTCGGTTTGTTTGCTCTAGGACCCGCAGAGCTTGTGCCAGACTCGAAACTACAGTACACATCTGACATGCAGTCTGCTCGAGACGCTCTGCATTTCCTCTTCTATCATTCGTTTTGATTGTATTTCTGCTAGACACACACACACACACACACACACACACACACAGATTTACTGTATCGCCCAGGGGCAAACACTTCATTGGAGTGACAAAGGGGTGATTTAACAACAGAAAGCCCGCCCCCAGAAAGAGAGAGCGATGGAGCTGGAAAGGGACACAGAAAATCCCACAGGTCCCTCTGGCGATGCAAAGGATTGTGGGATAAACTCAGAAATGCATCACATTTATTAAGGTTTAGGGTGTCTGCTTGCGTTACCACTCAAAAAGGTGATTTTTTACCCCCCTCTCAGTTTGGCCTCTTTTTGGGAAGGACAGGATGTGGTCTTTTGGAAACAACAGCGCTGACCTTTCCCCCTTATATTAAATCCAAAGACAGACTGGTGCACTTCCCTTGATTAATGCCGAGCTGCTTGATCACCATTAAATTACAACTAAGGTACACCATGCCCTGCCATGGGAGATCAAACGACGTCACGTCAGCCAGTGGTGCGCAGACAAAAAAATAGGCAAATAATAGGAAGAGTCTAATTCTCGTCATGGCTAACCCGGTCACAGGCACGGCACCGCTAGCTTAGCACAGCTGGCTGACGTAAGTGCAATTTGCTTAATTGGTCCGTATGATGCCGAACCCTGATGCATGGATGGGGGGAGCACATGAGGAGAGCTCTTGGTAGGGCACCCACCTGCAGACCCGGCAAGAACAGGGAGTCACAATGAGTTCCCTGCGGAGAGAGGGTCAAAATATATGAGCCATGCGCAGCACTGTATGCTTGGCCTGCAGCACTAATGTGCCATGTTGTGTCACATGGCAATGTTTCTGTTGAGGAGGGAAAGTATTCCCATTGGGGTGGGTGTAGGTGTCTCAGCCTAGAAATGACATAGGCATATAGGTGGCCTAGAAATGTACACTTGCACTAGCGGAAGCCAATAGTTTTGCTCATTAGGGACGTCTAGCCACACACCTTAGGGGCGCTGTAGGTCTTCTACCTAGACTTGGTCGGACCAATCACAACCCTTTGCCTTTGTATAGAGTCACTGGGCGGGATTGGCATAATGACAAAAGGACTCAGTAGAAAAACAAGAAAGCAAGACAACTTAGTCGACAAGGAACAGTGGTCTTTTGAAATGGCATTGATAGAAGAGTTACTTTGAAAGATGAGCAGAAAAAAGGCACTCAAGGCATTCGTTTTGACTTGTCATAGTTTAAAAGGCAACCAGGGATTCAGCCACAAGGTGCCAAGACTATCAGTCATGACCAGCCTATACAGTTTGACATTATAGCCTATAGGCTAGTCAGGTTAGCACACAAGGGGGGAATTTGAATGAACAACACTTCTTGTTATTCGTTTTGGGGAGCCCGACACTCAAGTGGCACAGCAGGCACGCAAAACACCGGCGCTCCATTCCAAGCCTTGCGAGAGCTGCAAAATGTGTCACAGCGATAGGGATGTGCTCCCTGTCCCCTGTTTGTTAGCATCTCCAGGGGAATTAATTGGTGTGTGACAGGCTGGTCTGTGATCAAATGAAAATTGAATTTGTAATTTGGAATGTCGAGGACAGACTGTGTGTACTCACCAGCCCTCAAATCTCGTAAGAGTCTAACCTTATTGGCGGAGAGGGAAGGTATCTAAAAACAGGTGAAATTTGAGAAGTGAGGAGCCGGTTAGGCATGTGAAACAGGGTCACTTATTGCACTTATTTTTTGCAGCTGTTGCCAGGGTACACATCCTAATTGATTCCAACTATGTAACCGAATATCTAAAGCCTTTCTATTTATGTAACATTTAATGAGCAGGTCATACGGTATGCAACTAGTGACAAAAAGAAATCCAGCAGAGAGAAAAAAACGCTGTAATGACGTGCTGCAGGTAAAGCCACCTTCTCGTGTCTGTTCTTTGAAGTCAAACAAATATTCAAATGGATTGTGGAGTCTGAGTGTGATTTTTTAGGCATGCATGAGAAGGAATGGAGCTGCGAACGCTGCCAGCGCTGCTCCCAATGAATCATCACCCTCTTCCGCAGCACAAAGCCATCTCCGATGGCACCTAGCTAGCGCGGCTAACGGGCCCGGCTCCGAGCTGGCCCGGGCCCGGCTCGGAGTCCACTGCCATCTTGGGCGCTCGGCGCCAGCCCACTCACGCACACCTACACACACCTTGTTTCACATTTGTGTCTATGGGGGTTCCCAGCCCCCACACGCACGCACACACACACACACACACTCGCGCAAACGGCATTTGTGACAGTGGAGGCAGGTGGCAGAGAGCGCTATTCAAACGACAAACTGGCACACCGATTAGAGCAGGACGGGGAAAAAATCAGAGCAGGAAAACATAAAAGAAAACAGCAGAAGACAGATCCATGACCATGAGCAAGAAACAACAAGACAGAAAAAAACAACAAATAACAAAGAAGAATGATGAAGCTGGCAGGTGGTAAGGTGGCAGATAAATGCTGAAATGTTAGTGGGGAACAAAGGCGAGACGAAGGCTGGCAGGGACAGGAGGAGAGAGGAGGAGAGAGGAGGAGAGAGGAGAGGAGGGAAGAGTGGGGTAGAGAGAGGCCGGGGGTCTGGCTAGAGCAATGGCCAAGATGTGCTGATGGGGAAGAGGGGGAGAGATGGGGGGCTTGCGCACTGACTCTGCAGCCTCACCTGCCTTGCATACTAAAGCGGGGAATGCGGAGCCTAGCAGCTGGGAGCTGGGAGCTGCCGCTGCCGTCACAGCCACATGCACACACACACACACACACATGCCTCTGTCTCCCTCTCCTTCTCTTCTCTCACACATACATACAGACGGGCGCACAGGCACACACACAAACACATTCACACACAAACACAATCTCATGCCTTTGTCTCTCACTCTCTTCCCTCTGCCTCTCATTCACGCACAAACACATACACACACACACACACACACACACACAGGCTGCGCCAAACATACTACTACCACAGAAGTCCCACCCGTCTCGAGAAGCAGAGAGGAAACTCTGCAGAGAGGGAACGCGTGCCGTTATTACGCAATGGCCGACACTTGGGTGCGTGGTGTGGAGTCGTGGAGTGGGCTCAGGTCTCACAAGTACAGGTTTCATTCATTCCCAGATAACACATCACTTGCTAGCAATCTTTCCCTCACCACAAGCACTACGTATCAGGCCACAGACGCGCCCACCACATGCTCCCTTTGAGTGTATTTCATCTCTATGTTGTTTAAATATTTAACACACACTCTAGATCATGCAAATACATACAAAGAGGATCTTTTATGGTGGAAAAAAGTTTCCTCCTCCCTGCATACATACACACACACACACACACACACACACACACACACACACACAACAGGCCTGTGTTTGTGCCATTTAAGGAGGGCCGTGCGTTTTTCATGTGGTGAGTGTGTGGGAGTATGCAAAACTGAGTCCCAGTCTACTGCCAACCCAGCAGGAGCCATCATCAGCAGACCACACCCAGACTGCAGTCATGTGACCCGCACTGAGGAAGTGGAAATTCCGTCCTGTTACCAACCAGCAAGAGTCAGAGAAAACCAGAGAAAGACAGAGTGAGAGAGAGAGAGAGAGAGAGAGAGGGTGGGAGTGGGTAAAGACAGAAAGAGACAAAAAGAGAAAGAGAATAAGGAGACAGCATAAAAAGAGGAAGCTAAATGATATGAGAGAGCAACAGGGCACAAACAAAAGTGATAATGGAGTGATATTGAATTGGAAAAAATGAAAATAGAAACATAAAAGTCATGATGACTCATAAAATGCTCATGTCACAAAACATCCCCTGTGGGTGGCCTTTCCTGAACAGGCGACAGTGCACCCAGCGGAAAACAAAGGGAAAGATCACAGCATGCACTCCCCACCTGAAGAACTGGTTGAACGACTGGTTCAAGGTGAAATCTGAGTGTTTCTAAATGAAACATGCTTGTGATAAAAATCTGGCTTTGCCACCTGGGTTACACTATGCTTGCTAAAAGGAATTCCCTTACTCTGTGTGTGTGTGTGTGTGTGTGTGTGTGTGTGTGAAGTGACAGGGGACCTTTTCTTTACTAACACCCCTCCTTTTTTGTCCCAATGCCAGTCTCTCTCCCTCCCTTCTTCCCTCTGTCCCTCCCTCCCTTCCCCATCACTCTCTCGCTCTCTCTGCCACTACAGCTCCATGACACATCCAGTCAACCCCACCCCCACATCACCTGGTCCTTTGGGTTGAGCTCTTAAGCATGTTGGGGATTGGGTCCAGTGAAGTACTGTTTCAACCATTTCAGATTGCTAAATGCAGGTTGAATAAACATTCTTGTGCAGACAGGGTCAGGGGGCTGTAGACATATAGCAGGGCGTCTTTACAAACTATCACCTGGGTGGTTCTGATCGCAACGTCACCTTACCAAGGCCTAGCAAAGCCATCATTTTTCTGGACCTGCTTGTTGATATATTTTCTTTGATCGGAGGGGGAGCAATCACTCATTTGACTTTAAGGGAGCATAGCATATTTCGCTTCTGTTGTTATCAAAGGACTTGTATGGACTTGCACTGTAACTGGCTACAGTATTTTTTTTACTGGCAGTGACAAAGTGAACAGGAACGTCTTACATATAATATGTATGTCATTCACTTCTTGCCCATAGGGACCTGAATGTCATGGCTCAGTTTACCTAGAAAATATCATTTTGGAGTGTGCAGAGGCAAACACACATCTGACAAGTTGCATAACAACTTCTGAAGGTCTTTGGCAACACTGAGGCAGTCAGTGGGTCAAGCATCCTTGCTTTGTCAAGCATGCTCATGTGGAGTGTGATTTCTCTCCCCCAGCCGTGGCTAGACTCTGAGTAGCTACCTCAGGTGCCTCAGGTACCTCAGCTGCCTCAGGTTCGCCCCAGTGCACTCCTGGACACCCTGGCTGACCCCTTGACGCGGCTGCGCGCACCTTTCTCTGTGGTGAGCTCCGCTGGTGAACGCCCCCGGCTGCCTCCCTGACCCCTGAGCTATTATTTGAGCCCAGACCAGTTAGCCCTTTTATTCCCCAGCATGCTCCTTGTGTCACGTGTGAGTCTTCCACCTCTCGCCTCCTCCAGCTCATCTGGCCTGCCAAGGGTTGACGCTGACCTTGGGAGTCGTCCCTTGCCCCCAGCTCCCTCCCCCCTTCCTCCCCCTCATCATCTCTCTGCTCATACTTATTAAAGTAAAAAAAAAACATCCATACAGTTACTATAGAAACACGTTACACTAAACGCCACACCAACTGGACAAACACTGAAATTCATGTGGCAGGATTACTGTTTTTTTCCCCCTCCACATTCATTGCCTATTCATAGCTATCATGCTGTCTGCTTTCCGCTGATTTTTCATTTGGTTTTTGTTCCATGCTGTCCTTTTCCTAGCAGTCATTGGTAGCAATGGGGATGGAATCAGCGGGCGCAGACAGACAGGTCTGGGGGAAAAAAACAACTGAGTGATGCTTTAATTTGATTCATCTGATGGCTTAACAATGCCGGTTATCACCACACATTACTGACAGAGCAAATAATACACATCAAACTGAATAAGCACACATTAATGGAGCCAAATAAGTCAACATTTAAGCAAGCGCTCTACATTCGTGTTACTATTGTTGTGTTTGAGACGTCAGGTGCTAGGGACAGCAAGACTCCATTTGGCTTAGCGTGAGCTCCCCCATTAGCGTGAGTTGTAGTCATAACAGAAACAAGCCAGAGCTCTCAGGAGATCCACTTGGTGACAGAAACAAAAAGAAACAAGTGAGTGAGAGCAGGCCTTGGGTGGAACACGGCCAGCGTGCACCAGCGCCACGGTGACAGTGTTTAGACTTCAGCACTTTTAGACACAGGTGGTAAAGGCTAACATGTATGTGTCACACTATACCCCTCTCTCCCTCTCTCTCTCTCTCTCTCTCTCTCTCTGTCTTGACTTTGGGCTTTTAATGTGGGATGGTGAATGAGGAAAAGAAAACTGGTCAGAACAGTTCACAATTCAACCTTTTGATCTCAGGTCTCAGGATGCCATGAAGACAAAAAATAGAATACGACATGCACAGATGCCAATGCGCCTTTTGTCTTAAGCTGGTGTGGTGCCATGTGTGTGTGTGTGTGTGTGTGTGTGAGAGAGAGAGAGAGAGAGAGAGAGAGAGAGAGAGAGAGAGAGAGAGAGCGTGGGTTTGGTTCAAAGTCAGCCAAGTTCATTCATTGCAGAGAGGAGGACAACACAGCTTCCTGCAGAGGCCGGAGTGTCTCTGGGCAATCCTCTGCTAAACAACCGCTCCAAGCTGCACAAGGCAATATCAGAGCTGAGCCATCCCCCGGCAGTGCCATTCGCACCACAACTTTTCTTTGCCCCCAGATGCTCCTTTTTTGGGAAGTTTAGGCTAAGCCTATTAAAACTGGCAGCAATAATCAGAGCAAATGCTATTGAACAACACTTGTCTTGCATCTGGCTTGATGGGCATGGGATCTCTCTAGGCAAATAGCAGGAACAGAAGCTCAGTGTAGTCATTTTCATTTCTAACCTGGTTCCTTTAGCTGTCCCATGGCCTGTGAGTCACCGGGTTTGATATGAAATCGAATTAGAGTGCGGCATGTGCTTGGGCTGATACTCAAATTGGCTGTTTTTCTCGATCACTCAGCTTTTACCAGGCCACTAAAGCAATGGCAGGGTCAGGGCAGTTTCGATGGATTTCATTTTTTCGGGTTATTAGTTATGTCCTGAAAATGTGGTAAACATTTTCGAATCACAATCACAATGGTTCTATACAAATTTCAGGCGAGTATAAACTATGAACAGCCTTGTCATGAGGTTTTGCTTCTTGTCTTGTGCCTCTTGTGACACCAGCACCAGCTAAGGACAGTGGCTAGGCCAGAGGATCTGCTAAATCCATGCTCTAGGGCCGAGCAACATCAAACAGCTCCAGGCTGTGCACTACAGAGCCACCTACCTTCAACGTGTACTGATCAGGAAAGATACCGTCTAACAAGAACATCATTTCCTTTCACAAACTGATGACTGGACCAGATCGGATAACATGATTACATGTTTTATTCACACTACGGCTGTGGCATCCAGCGCTACATTAACTATATCTTCTGAGGCAAATGTACCTCGTCTGCTCGTGGATCATTTTCTTTGATGCAACCACGTGTGTTCAGCAGGAAAAAAAGTGTCTTACAGCAAGCCTACTCTTATCGGTCCGTTAGCAGATAGCCAAGTCGTGCATTTTCAGTCCTAGCCTGCATATGACTGATAAAATAACCACACAGCCACATAGTTGGGTCATACTTATACTGATGGCCATTACCACTGCGAATCGCTATGAGGTCCAATTAATACTAATAGTGGCAGTTATGCATAATAATGACAGCAGTTGGCTAATATCCAGTGGACCTACTTACAGATTGATTTTGCATGTCAATGTGCAAAAATTTGTGCCAGGTTAGGTTCGAAAAATAGTTAGAGTATGCGAATAGAACAAAATATACTCATATATGCAACATTCTGAGGATGTAAAGATGTCAAATGGAATAGAATTTTTAAAATGCTCAAAAGCAAAGGGAAAGCATGACATTGCCACAAATTGAGCTCAGGCAGCAATAAACACCCATTCCAACAAGGTATTTTCAGTTGGAATAGCTGGGTACAAAGCACAGTTAACACAGCCTGCCCCACCCCACCCACTCAGCTGGTAGACACAGATCCGAGAGGGAGAAGTCCGTTCTAAACAAACATCCGTCAATCGATTGTGAAAATGTTTGTATAAATGCCCCCTCTCCATGGTGATTTGGTTCAATCTTTTCTCCGTGAGCAGGCAAAAGAGCTGCCCAACATTCACTACCTCTCTGGCGTGCCTGCTACGTGGCCTGGCCTACTGGGCTCAGATTAGCATGGTGTTGCCCAGGCCTGATGGAGGCTTGCCCATAGGCTGCCACTGGCCTGCTGCCTCACCTACCATACGGCTGTGCCAGCATTGTCAGCCCTGCACTAGGTCTGCCCCGTCCCCGTCTCTCTGTCCACCCTTGTGAGGAGGACCAGCCTCTCTCGTGTCTCCCCCTGCCCCCCAAGGCTCTGGTCATGTGAGCCCAGTCCTACTGACAAGAGGAGCATCACTCTTAAATGTCATCTTCCCCTTTGGTCTATGAAATCATTTCTTCATCTTCTTCTATGAGCTACACTATACATAAGAAAAGAACTGAAATTGAAAACAGCTCTCTATACATGCTCTTGAAAGAGGGACAGTATGAGATAGAACCATCTTGCAATGATGACTACCCCTTCCCCCATGCCCCCATCCCCCCAACTATAAATGTCAAGCTCCTCTCTGGAGCATAACATTGTGTGTGTGTGTGTGTGTGTGTTTTTCTGTGTGCCTGTCAGGCCGTCCTATCCTTTGGGTTGAGCTCTTAAGCATGTTGGGGATTGGGTCCAGTGAAGTACTGTTTCAACCATTTCAGATTGCTAAATGCAGGTTGAATAAATATTCTTGTGCAGACAGGGTCAGGGGGCTGTAGACATATAGCAGGGCGTCTTTACTACTATCACCTGGGTGGTTCTGATCGCAACGTCACCTTACCAAGGCCTAGCAAAGCCATCATTTTTCTGGACCTGCTTGTTGATATATTTTCTTTGATTGGAGGGGGAGCAATCACTCATTTGACTTTAAGGGAGCATAGCATATTTCGCTTCTGTTGTTATCAAAGGACTTGTATGGACTTGCACTGTAACTGGCTACAGTATTTTTAGGATCGTCTTACATATAATATGTATGTCATTCACTTCTTGCCCATAGGGACCTGAATGTCATGGCTCAGTTTACCTAGAAAATATCATTTTGGAGTGTGCAGAGGCAAACACACATCTGACAAGTTGCATAACAACTTCTGAAGGTCTTTGGCAACACTGAGGCAGTCAGTGGGTCAAGCATCCTTGCTTTGTCAAGCATGCTCATGTGGAGTGTGATTTCTCTCCCCCAGCCGTGGCTAGACGCTGAGTAGCTACCCCAGCAGGTAGAATTTGGAGAGGCATGAAGAGAGAGAGAGAGAGAGAGAGAAAGAGAGAGACAGAGACAGAGAGAGAGAGAGAGATGGAGGCCCCTAGAAAGGCAGGGGTGGAGAAGGTGGAGCAGTGAAGGATGAAGTGGTGATGGGTGTCGGGTGGGGACACAGCTGTGTGAGAGGATGGCTTGTTCCACCAGAGCATTCCTCCGAGATGTGCTGCACACGCCACAGACTGCCCCAGCGAGTCCCAGTGAGTGACTCAGTGAGTCGTGGCCGGCGCTGGGAGGAATCATGTGAGCGCCTCATTCTTGGCATACCTCTCCATCTTGTACCAATCCGCACTCGCCAGCCTCAGTCACCCAAACAGCCAGGGTGGAGAGCTCACATGCACAAATACACAAACCTACACACAGGACACACACACCAACACAGGCATGCATTCATACTCGCAAACCCTTAACCACACAAACACACACACACACACACATTCAAAGTAAATGATTGTTCCACACCCTGCATTCTCTCTCTCTCTCTCTCTCTCTCTCTCTCTCTCTCTCTGTGGTTCCTCTCTGCTCCCTCCCTCATCCCAGGCCTGTTCCTCTGCGCCACCCCTGCTGTCTCTGTGCCCAGTCAAAGCCGGCCACGCCCAGGCGAGCTCCAGGGCCTGAGCTGCATACCAAGAGAGAGAGCACATGGTGGAGGAGGAGAGGCTCCATCCAACAAAGAGGGACAGAGAGAGAGAGGGAGGGAGGGAGACAGAGAGAGAGAGGGAGAGAGGGGGAGAGAGAGAGAGGGAGAGAGTGGGAGGGAGGGGGAGAGAAAGGAGGAAGGGGGAGAGGGAGAGAGGGAAAGAGGAAATAGGGAGATGGCGAGAGGGGCATGAAGACAGAAAGAGAGAGGGGAAAGGCAGATAGAGACTTAAAGATTGAGGTGAACAGCAGATTTACACACACACACACACAGATGTAAACACACACACACAGACACACACACACACACATACATGCATACACACACGTGAGGGGAAAAGAAGAGACAGACATGGAGAGTCAGCGAAGGAGAGCCGGCAAATAAGGAGGAGGGAGACGGATTCACACAGAGAGGAAGACTCTAGAGAGACAGACTGAGAGCTGAGGAGCATGGAGAAAGAAAGAGTGAGACAGAGATAATGAAGAGAGAGAGAGAGAGAGAGAGAGAGAGAGAGAGAGAGATGGCAGTGGAGAGGAAGAAGAAGGAAAGAGAAAGAGATGATGGGAAAGGAAAGACAGCAGGCAGCAAGCAGAATAAGGAGGAAAAGAAAGAAGCTGAGATAAAAAAGAGGGAAGGAACGGAGGAATGGTATAAAGCAAAAGGAGTGAGGAAAAGAGAAAAGAAGATAAACATTACATAGTGAGACCCACTGCTACTCTGTGACGGAGCACACAACCCAAATGGGCAGTGACTCCCTCCTTGTGCTCTGGAGCCCCTGGCTGTTTTTTGGATGGCTGCTTGTCATCCGGGCATGATCTAATCTAATCTAATCTAATCTGATCTGGGCATGATTCGGGCATATGAGATTGCTTCCCCCGATTAGGCATTAGTTGCTATGCTGAGAATGCATACACTGCTGGTGTCATTGACAGAGACCTGCTCATGATTTTGAAACATTTAAAATGATATACAAAACACAGAAAAAATATTATTAAATGTGTAAATACACTGTTTTCTGTGTTTGTACTGTATAATGAGGGTCTTGTTTCTATTACTAAAGTGAAACCCACCAATCAGCATAACTAATCAAAATATTGAGGTTCTGGTGCAGTCTATCCTTTGTGTGTGTGTTGTTAGTGTGTGTGTGTGTGTGAGTGTGTGTGTGTGTGTGTGCATGCATGTACGCGTGTACATGCGTATCAGGTAGAAGGGTTGATTCCAGTTGATCAAAGATAAAGAAATAGCCACGATTTGAAACATTTCCGTATTCCAACACCACTGCTGATCCTTGGCCTGTGTCCTTTGAAGGGACCCCTTTGAAGTGGGAGAGGGAGCATCTGTGTGATTGGCTGGAACTCAAGTAGTGCATGGCGCTAATGAGCACCCAGGTCTGGGCTCTTTGATGGCGACAAGGGCACACCTAGTGGCCAACGCTCCAGCTGCTGGAATGCAGCTTGGCAGGGCCGCCCACGGGGGATGGGAAGTGCCGACACCCAGCACACTCTTTTGTTTACAAAATATGTCCTCAGTGTCCAGAGCAACATGGGGCCACTGGACTTCCCGCTATTCATTTGGCACGCCGTCGCCCAGCGTCTTCCATCTATTTAGTTGAGTTGCCCGTGGAGGACGGGTGGACATGGAGAGATTAGCTTGACCACGGCAGAGAGCCACAGCAGGCGTGGCGCGCGCATGCTAAGAGACCTGTTAGACAGTAATGAACTGGGATTAGGAAAGATCAATTGTGCGATTGTTTGTTTGTGAAAGGTCACTGATATTTGCGCTTGCCATGCTATCTAATTGCACTCCCCCATTCTGTGCTCCTAGAAGCCATGTGCTGGCTGTTGCTAATGCAGGCTCTGCCCAAGCTGCTGTGTTTGTTGTCAAAGCTACGAGGCCAGATAAAGTATGGTCATTGGAGTGTGCCTCGTTCCTTATTTACTGTCTACAAATCACTGAATAGACAGCAAGCTTCAAACTCACTGGATCTGAGAAACGTATGTGACTCTCAGAAAGCACCTTTAAGATAAATGTTTCAGGTTGATTGTAGTTTCTTTGCTTAAACTTGGCTGAGTGAGGAAATAGTCTATGATTACCCAAGACCTCAAAACACTATACTACTACTTGATTTCAACATTTGGCCATCATGTAAATCACGTTTTTGGCCTTTTCTACTGGACATCACTTAAGGCACATTACCATGCACTGTAAGACATTACTAGAGGGCTGTAATAACTATTTTTGTCATGTTCAATGATCAGACAGTGTGTTTCATCATGCTTCCGTAAGCATTCAGAGTTCATCAAGAGCTGAATTAATGGAACGTTAACGCGGGGCGCTTATGGACTTGGGCGTGGGGAGTGGCGTTGCCGTGTGTCGGCCAATGGTTTGCGTATGATATATGTTAGAGCACTTTTAAGTGCACCTAAAAACCCAAACATTTTTTTTATGCTCCTGTGTTGCCTGACTTGCCTCGCAGTTGAAGCCCAGCTGTGTCAGACATAAGCCGTCCTTGCTCCACCAGCAGTGTCAGGAGGGTGCCACTGTTGTGGCTGATGGCCAAAATGGAAGTACATTTGACATACATGTAGTCGAGTGTCACGGCTCAGAAACATGCGCAGCCTATGGGCTTTTTTTTTTCAGGACGCCATTGCACTCTTGACTGGATTTAAGAAAGAGACTGCACATCATTTCTCCTCATGCTACAGAGAGACAACAGAGAGAGAAGGGGGAGAGAAAAAGAGTGAGAGAGAATGAAAAGAGAAATAGTGAGAGACAGAAAGAGAGACAATTGGAGAGAAAGAGAGAGACAATTGGAGAGAAAGGGAGAGACCATTAGAGATGGGAGAGAGAGATGAAGAGAATGACAGAGACAGAAGGAGAATGAGATAGGGAATGGAGGAATGAGAGAACGAGAGAAACAGAAAAACGAGAGAGTTTGTTAAAAGAGTGTCAGAGATCTGCCCTACCCAGTCCTGTGGGCCTAATGTCTTCACATGTCGGCACGCCTTCCAGTTGGAGTTAAGTAAAGCCACCACAGAGCAGGAGGAACACACACACACACACACACACACAAACAGAGACAAATAGCAAGCCAATGTGGATGACTCTTTGGGTTTATGACGATGTTCCCATGGTTTCAAGACTCTTATCTCTGCATTATGTCCATAACTACATAGCTAAATCTCTGCAGGAACATTACACTTTCACTACCCCCCCCCCCTCCTTTCACTCTCTTTCTCTCTCTCCCAGTCCATCTCTACTGCTTGCGTTCAGGAATAATATGACAGCGCAGAAACAGGGAGCGTGTTTTAACATGTTTCTACAATCAAACGAGGCACAGCCAAAGCATTGGCACCAACACAGGAATTGCCTATTCACCAAACACAGAGACAAGTCCGTAATAAGACAATCTCTGCAGCAATGCACACAATCATGCTATCACTAGCCTGGCAGCGTGCACCAACCACACTAATCACTATATCTCCAGCATAGCTGTTGACCTTTTGCCTGACTGCCATTAGTACTTGCTCAAACATCAACATTAAACGCATAGACTCACACACACACACACACACACACACACACACACACACACACACACAC
>JAGFZM010001097.1:73651-86935 GCA_017657215.1 Limnothrissa miodon | reverse complement strand
ACACACACACACACACACACACACACACACACACACACACACACACATTACAGTCCTAAGCTGGTGGGGTGTGATAATGCCAAGGCCACTGTTTGGGCTCCTCCTGGTAGTCGTCCATTGAGCGCATAGTGAAATGTAAACCACTAATGTGGTCGATGAATCTCAGCGTAAGTGCTTCAGTGCTATTCTGAGCATTTAAAGTTCAGCCTATTTGCTGGAATACAGGACTCCAGGATTACTCCAAACAACTCCACAGACTTTATGTCTTTAGGGCAAAAAATTACACCATTACCTTAGGAATTATGTACGAATTCTAGCACTATACCTTAGGGAACATCATAAGTCCCCTAATGTTCGAGAGATTTTCCAAGAATAAATAACGACTAAATATTTTTTGAGTATCTCCCTCTCAATCTGTTCTCTGTGTGTGTGTGTGTGTGTGTGTGTGCGTGCATGTGTTTGTTTGTATACTCTATTAATATTTCTATTGGATAGAGGGGAGGTCACCCAAAGTCGTTTGCATGTGTTTGATAGCAGTGCCGGTGCATATGCTTAAATAGCTCCTCTCCACCTCCGAGTGTCTAGCGATGACACATGAGGGGGCAGGTGTCCTCCCCTAGCTCTATAATGAGCCTTTACTGGGAGCATTTACAACTCCACAAATAACACAAGTCCATCTACCCCAGCCAGCCAGCCAGCCAGCACTCCGACTCAGTCCCCACGGTGAGGAAAATCTTTTCTCCTCGCCTGCCGCTTCTTGATGGGGGAAGGCACACACTCAAGCTACCGGACAGCTAAACATATTACTCAGACTCGGGTGCCTGCATGGGACAGTGCCCCAGTGTTATTCCCCTCTCCACAGTGTCACAAGATGTGGCAGACCCAGGGGAAAAAAAACTAATTTACCCACTTAGCAAGCTTCACGTACCTTGAGTGTCTGCTACCAGAGAGCCAATGACAGCACATAGTCCCCCCCGTCCCCCCCTCCCCGCTTGTGAGATGAAGTATGGCATTTTGTAATAAATGGCCATTTAAGACGACATGCTTCAACAGACAGTGATTTGTGCACAGTGCTGGGTGCATGGGCTGAATCTGGAGCAAAGCTTGTCACGCGCACAACCACATTAACCCAAGGAGGAAGAAAAAGCGGGGGGGGGGGGGGGGGGGTTGGGGGGGCAGGGGCTATTCCACAAGAGCTTCTTCTTGTTGTGAGGATAGTCATTTGAATGCTAAGAATTTTCTTGAACGGTTAACAGTCTCTGCCCCAACTCTCCCCCCCATCCCTTTCACCATGACCATGACCTCTGGCCTGGCCTATTATCTACAAATTATCACGATCTCAGGCACATTTCCAGCCAAACACAGTATTAGGAATTACATTATTTCCTCATACAGCACATAAACGTTAAAAAGACCACTTATATCTTTTAACCTTTTGTGATTTTTTTTGTTGACTTAGATACAAACATTATGCAGATATTTCTCTCTTCATTCAACTCGGGGTGCAATATCGCAGCACTGTAGTCAGGTTGTGGGATCCCTGCCCAGCTTGACTCTTTACACGTAACCAACGGGAAGTCATCAGCAAGCGTTGGGAGGGGCTTAGGGGCAAGGGTGGACTGCACCCGACTTAACTTGTTTGGAAACCAGCCAAAATGTTGGGCTACGCCCTGACTAAACAATTTACTACTACATGTACGATAACCACAACCAACTGCAACTGTCGCGGGAAGCCCATTCAAAAAAGGAGCATCAGCTTTGACAGGCTTCGGATCTGAGTATGTTGTTGGGCTGAAACAGACCTACGCCCATGCGGCCCTGACTTCACGTGCTGTAGGAAAGAAAATGTACGTGAAAAAAAGAGCAGCACGAGGAAGTAATTCCAGTTTCCATTTCCTCTTTTTGGCCGAGGCTCAGAGCCTGGCTACCCATTTCACTCTGCTCGTGCCATTCCTCTGTCCTTTTTGTCATGGTGTTCCCCACCCACCTAAGTGTCATCTGTTACGAAACCATCATCAGCTGGCTTTTAAAGGCTCTTGCATAGGAGTGCAAACGACAACTGCACCGCATGAATACAAATTAGAGATCAGGAAGAAAGCTGCATTTACTTGCTTATGTTCACAGTTTGGATGACAGAAAGGAAATAAAACATCCCATTAGAAGTCAAAGCATATCATGGCAACTACATGTTTGTTTTACCTTCTTTAATGTCAATCTCATGTGTCTAAATTCATCCCTGTTGTAAAAGTCAGGCAGAAAGACAAACATGACTAGCGGTATGGAGAAATAAGACAGAAAGACCTGTGCTTACAGTAAAGATTACACAAACCTCTGTTCAAGAAAAAAAAACCCTACCTACTTAGGTGGGGTGGTTGAACTCATTTAATTACATTTTAAAGGCCCACATAATTCAAAATGACATCTAAGATCTCCAAGGAATGGACTGTCATTCTCTGCCTTTTCTGTTCCTCTACAAAGTGTTGTACATACAGGTTGAATGGTGAACTAAGTGGGTGCTAAAACTATAGGCACGTTTTGAAATACCACCTCATACCTCAAATTGAGCAAAACAAAAAGTCCAGTCAGAAAGCAGTCATGGTTATGACACTGGCTACCATAGGGAACCCCATTGCAAGACTGCTGCAACTATGTCAATAGAGCGGAGTGCCAAAAGTAGCTCATTTTTAGCCCATTTAGAACTGCCAATTTTAACTTTGCACCATAGACCCAGGGTCAAATGCAGAAACCCTGGCAAAATGCAAAAAGCCAAAGCCGTCACACAGCCACATAGTGAATTCAGAACACACCAAACACACGGAACGTGCAGCATGTGAAACCATCCGTGCGTGCATTACTTCACGGCCCACAAGTAGGAGTCGTGAAAGACTTTGTTGTGAATGCAGGAGTTGAGTTTACAACCCATATTCCCACTAAGCCCCTGAGGTGTGTGGCTCTGGCCCTGGCTCAGCACAAAGCTCAGCAGAAAAGAGCTGTTGAAAATAAACAATGGCTTACATCAATCTGCTAACTCTGCGCCCTTGCATGATCATTCGTCTTGACCTGTCAACAACCGGATCACGCAATCCTATTGCCGACATTTCTTTCATTCGCTGCTGACTGACTTTCTCTGTGCAGCTCTTAAATGGAAGGATGATTGCGACCTCTGAGGAGGCAGTATGAAGGAGGCCACCTGCTCTAGTCCCAGTAGTACACGATCACTGTATGGTCTCCAAACATCTAGCTCCATGCTACTTTCATCATCTTAAACCATTCTGCCTTAGAGTATTTCCTTACAAGTACTCTGCCTGATGCAAAAAAAGCCAGGGACACTATTTGTATGAAACTCATAGCAGCTCTTTCTAGGTAATAATATAAGTGTGTATAAAAAATGAAACCAAGAAGCTCTGTCCACTGCATTCTAATACCGCCTACGTACATTCAAATTAAGGAATTCACCAGTGAAAATGATGTATTACATTCGATTCTTTGAGGGTCAAAGGTCACTGTGATGAAAGGGGCTGGAGGGTTTGTGTTGGCAGTGGTGTCAATGGCCCTGGGGAAAGTAGCTGATGGTGTGCTCACTGCCTCATTGAAAATTGAGTCATGACAATTCTCTGAGGTACAGCAAATCCAAATATTATTTAATGTGCAGAACCTCAACAAGGATCTCTGTCTATGCATGGAATAGACACAAATGTCTTCACATGAGAATACCACCGTGCAAATGAATGAAGTAACTATTACATACATGGAACATATTACTTGAGGCTACTTCTATCAAATGAGGCCTTATTGCATGAGTATACCTGAGTTGCAACAGAATGATCCGAAATCACGTCATGCCAAAGCTTGACATTCAGAGAGCATTATTCTCTAAAGGTGTATCTGCTTATTAAATTCCTTAACAAGGGAAACTTAGGCTTTGCTACCCAGCGTAGCTGACGGGTGTGTTTTGTGCGTTCAGCTGCAGTGATTCCATTCCAATTTCCACATCAGGTGTGTGCTGCAAAAGCTGTCCTATTCTGCTGTCTGAGTTGCACTCCCATCTGTTTTGGGACGTGTGAATTGACAGTGAGGGCATGTCGTAGGCAGCTTAGCGTACCATGCTGTGCTCTGAATCCTATATTGTAGCCTCCCTCTCTACTGCATCCCGTTGCTACCACAGCCATTTATGGCAAAGGAAGGGGAGGCTTTTCTGAGGCCAGCTTGAAGCTTTTTCTCAGCAAAGTTAAGCTCTATAAACAAAATGGGGCAGGGCTGATCAGAGCGCTGTCTCTTAATTAGAGAGAACAGATGCTAAGAAAGTAAACACAGCTTGATATGCACAAGGAGAACATGGCATCAGTCTGCAGCAGTGGCTGAGAGGGAGGGAAGAAGACACCCTCAGCTCGGAACAAGCACGATCTGAGGAGAAGAGGATCAGGTCCCTGTCGTCAGATACAGCCTTTGCAGTCTCCAACAGCATTGGGCAACCAGGCAGTTATATCCCACACAGTGATGATTAAAATGGATGGTTGTGTTGTATTTTGTGAACTTATCTGAACTTCCTCAGTATCTGTGCCATGGACATTGTAGAATGCAACTAAATTGAATTAAATGGGAATAATGCTCGGAAATGAACGAAATTCATTCACTGATAGCAGAAAGGAATGCTTTTCATTCACTGACTGCAATTAATGGATTTGATAGTCTAATGTTATGTAGGCTAATGCTATGAAATCCCCAAAGTTTTTTTTTACCTTTAATAATGGTGTGGCTTAATTTGCATTTCCTTAACATCTGTGATTTTACCACAAAATATAGGTCATTTTGAATTATTTCAGTTAGGATGCCTGAATCGAATTCCACGTGAACTGGGGAAACTGTTGCTAACTAATCTAATGCCCACTTTCGAATAATAACCTAGGTTTTGTTATTTATTACACTGCAATAGCAAGGGCTTATCGTGGCAACATCGGCAAACCTTAAGGAGACAGTGGAGGATTTATATAAGGTTATGTCAAGAAATTCGGCATTGGCAGACACATCTGATTTTTGCGACAGTAAAATGTTTTTAGTAAATGAAGCACCGGTCAACATCGCACAATCAGCATACACGAAGGAATGCAGGTTTATCTTAATCACAAGTGTTTTTTACGTTGTGTGCATTGCCCGCTGGAGCCTAAGGCAGTTGTTTCAATGAATGTTGCAACAGGCTTGTGCTTTCGTCAAAGGAATCCCCTTTAAAAAACAACAGTGTGAGCGCACACCCAGTTCACGGGCGAGGCGCAACATGGCCACACAGTGACTGTTCAAACAGATGGTGGTTGTTCAGATTGCTCTGGAAAGCAATTTCTTGTAGGAGATCTTTTGTAAGATTGATAAAACCATGAAGCTATTGCGCTTAGTCATAACACTATCAACTTCGCCCAGAGGAAACCGTTCTACACAACTGCTGCGTTGTAACGCGCTGTAAACTTTCTGCGCTATTGGCTCAACATTTGAAACAGAACAAAGTGCTTGTGCGTCTTGATTACGCCCCTTTCCATCCTTTTCATGTGACGTCAGAAGAATGGATTTTTACTGCAATCACCTACTTAATTAAACGAGGACCACTTCTCTCTTCACGTTAAACATATTGGGTTCGCAAAGATCTTCTCATTGCCTGACTACTTAAAATATACACGCTGGTATTGAGAAACTATGCAAATATCTAGTAGCTTGTATTTCCTGAAATAAAATCTACTTTGACGTATGACTCCTTCACTGTAATAAGAATGCATCACATCAATTCTTCCATTCGGAGTAAGACAGTGTTCACCTCTGCGCATCGACTCGCCCCATACTATAATGGCGTGACACCAGCAGTGCTACTCTTGAATGTCTTCTGCTTTGCCTGATATGACGGGCCGGAAAAAACAGGTTGCTGTAAAGAATGTATGACTTTTTTTTTTTTTTTTAGAGCGGTGGCATTCCACCTGGACTCAATCAAAATATCAACCACAAACAGATGAGTGGATTCGACGGTCTATCTCAAGTATTAAGCCAAACATGGTTAAGATTAGTTCACAACGACACGCAAAGCGATATGCGAGTGCGGCAGGAGTCTGAGACGGAAGAAAATGCTCACAAACACGCACACACAATCTTCTCAACCACTCACACACATAAACACACATATGCACGCATGCAAACACCTGGTTAAAGCGAGCAAAGTAAAATGGAAAAAGAATAAGAGCATACCGTCTAGATGAGATGACGCCGCAGCTCCCAAG
The DNA here is from genome assembly GCA_017657215.1 of Limnothrissa miodon. Classification (NCBI taxonomy): domain Eukaryota; kingdom Metazoa; phylum Chordata; class Actinopteri; order Clupeiformes; family Clupeidae; genus Limnothrissa; species Limnothrissa miodon. The sequence continues at coordinate 80,681 of JAGFZM010001097.1, read as the reverse complement.
CAGCTGTAAACCAGTCAGTCCAAGTGGTTTTGCCTCTTCAAATCTGACAATCAATACATTCTAGCCCCGAGTCTTGGGCGGTAGAAATTCCCTTTTCCTGCCTGAGCGGAATCCCTGTTGCACCCTCTCGTCTGGACCTATGACGTCTCCTAGGCTGTTCACTGTTAGTGGACTGAACTGACGAAAGAAAGAGCTTTCTTCGAGCTTATATTTGTTTATCGAGGAAGGGCCAGTAGGCTATTTGGATGCAGTGCACAAAGCGCCGTTGTTTACCATGCACATTAAATCTACTTATCAACAGAACAGCACAGAGTCGGAAAAATCAGTTTGAAAAATCTGGTGGAATCCTATACTCTGATAAAGGCTTTTTGTGAATTAAATATGGCCAAAGTTGAATGGAGATTACACAACTTGTCACTGAAAACTACAGCAGGCAAAAGTGAGGCGAAACAATCCAAACAGTCTTTACTTTCCGAAATAAAAGATGAAAATATTTACTAAGAGGACCAGGATGTAAGTCTGAGAGCACGGAGATCCAAGTGATTTCGTGACTTTTCTGCCCCGTAGTCTACTGTTGAGGGTGGGCTCCCCTTGACCTAAAAGAAACGTGGTAAAACTATGGTGAATAGCTACCACGACAGGGGTCCGCGAAAATGTCTTCGGATGCTGTTCCTGCGAGCCATCGCCGTGCCTCGAAAACGAAAGGGGATTGTTCGTGATGACCGAGTGGCAGGACGGTAGGCGAGGAGAGGGAGGGACTAGATTGGCAATAGTAATTTAAGGTGGACTAATGGCAAAGTTAAACTGAAAGCAAGAAACGGTTGTGTGTAATAGTCTCATTAAGCACGCTAAACAGTGTAAAGAAGATTAAACGACGGAGGCATAAAAAAGGTTTGACGTAATGATATTTGTGTAGGCTATTGGCAATTAAATAAAAAAATAAGCTGTAGGTCTTAAAATTTTATAAACAACAATAACTATAGGCTTAGCCTACAAAATAAAGATAATGATATTCTTAGAGGCAGTTCACTATCCTATATGGTCAATGTCTCATTCTTTTTAGACGGCACTGACTAGCAACATGGCTGACTGATTCTCACAGAATTTCTTCCTTAATGGGTTTTAGAGAACAATTGAACTGATAGACAGGGGCAGGTAATGTGAACGAATCTTTCCTACACCAGAGAGAAACTCTGTGCAGGTGAATACAACTATTCTGAATGACTGAATAACACCAGGTGATGTGTTGCTGTACATGGTTATAGGTTAACTTTTTTTCTTTTTATTTTTTTTTTTCACCAGCAGTAAACAGTTACAATGATAAAGACTAATAGTTGAGTCCATCAGGTATCCCACACACTGGGTTATAAGATCTTTGTTTAGTTTGACATTAATTATATTTTGTCAGCTATAGGCTACATTTAACGTACATTAGGGTGTCCTAACAATTTTTTTTAAGGCAAAGAAGTCTGTCAAGATATAAATATGTCCATCCTGGAGGTTCAGACAGTGAGTAGGTTTCCTTCACATTTATACTTATACATTTACACAACAGCATCAGTAGAGCGGCAAGGAGAAATCTTTAGTGAGAAAAACATCTAGTGTCATGCTTAGGATAAGACAGCATGCCAATGGGGATCAATGTGTGCTGGGGGGAAGGCAGCGGGCACACAGGAGCTCTGGAATATATCAATGATGCTGTGCTGCAGGTTTATACAGGCAGTGGCCATCCTGGGAAGGATAAGTCCTACACCCTTTTGGGTTGAACGTGTGGTCATCTCTCCAATAGCCACCATCAATATGTCAGAGAAGGGAAATTCTTGGTAAAGTAATGTTTTCATGTGGTGTGTTCTTTTTACTGGCCAAAATATTTACTCCAGCCAAATTCCTGTTGAGTCTAGAACGGCATGTGTGTAATGAGTTGTTTGCACGCTGTGTGTGTTTGAAACCAATCAGAATAATAATAGTTTAAAAAGATATTTTTTAAGCAGAGTTTCGTGTGCAGCAAAAAAAAAATATATATATACTGCTGAGCTCTGGATTGCATCAGAAATGCAAATGTTCCAGATAGGTCAAGGCTTACAGTCCCTGATGCAAACAGCCGCAGAGTCAATCGAAGCAAGCGTGTCACCTGCGTGCGAAAAGGGATCATAGCACGAGAATCCGCCACAGCCCAAGATGTCTCATGACACTCCAGTTATCACATGCTAGAGTCATGCATGATTGTGCTTACATAAGAATATATTGGGGGTGAATGAGGGAATCTTCAGTCATTCAGTCATTCCCTCATTGTTTAATATTTAGCATCCATGGGAGGCAGCCATGCATGGTGGTTGTCTTACTAATATACACAATTCTAACACCAAGGAAAGGCTTTAGTCACTGTACTGTTCTAACTATGAAATTGAGCTTTGTTAATTAAGCATGTATTCCTGTGCTATGCAGTCATGCATGATGTATAATGTAGTTCATTGTTATTTTAAGTTGCATTTGAAACTCCACTAATTTGGTTTCTATGGAAATCATACACATGATGTTTTTGTTGATAGTTTGCCTGGTATCTGTTGAAACTGCTCATCTGTGATTTACCAGTTTGAACATGTGGTAACACAGATGTGCGTCCAACGCACTGGCAATTTCAACACAACAGATTTGTTATGTGTTCTAGCCCTCTTCAGCTGGTTAGAAACCAAAGCGCAGCTGTCAAGCTCAGGGGACATCTTTAACCACAGGGTAATTAAAGTCAACTGATCATCGCAACCAAGAGAGGAACATGACTGCAATGCCACATACAGTGTACCATTCAGCATCGCTCACATGCCATAAAGTATGCATATATACATTTGCTGGTTTATTGTGCTTTAGCCAAATACAGTAACATTTCTCTCGTAACACAGTGATTTCTTATCCACGCAAATATGCATATATAATATTTATATGAACCATGAGTACAGAAAGCATATATTAAGGTGCGGAGTAGATGTCTGTCAATGTGAATTCAAGTAATCACAATTCACATTTCAGCAATTTTTAAATCACGTCTTCTCCCTGCATTCATGATTAATTTTAGATGCTGAGACATTCTTATTGCCCAGCCCTGTAAAATTCTCCATTAGGATGATCCATCGCTCACAAAGTTGTCCTGCAAAAACGTGATAAGATAATCTGTAGCTTGCAAAAGCTGTAGCATCAGTTTAAAGGTTCAAGTCAGAGCCAAAAGTGGAATGGCTTCCATTACCTAAATCAGTTCTGTGTGTGTGTGTGTGTGTGTGTGTGTGTGTGTGTGTGTGTGAGAGAGAGAGAGAGAGAGAGAGAGAGAGAGAGAGAGAGAGAGAGAGAGAGAGAGAGAGTCCGTGAAATTCTGGAGCCTAATCAGAGAAATTTCTCCAAGTATGCATAATCCCATTTCTAGATTTTGAGATTTCCAGGTCTTTTCACAGCTGGGTTCCTCAGCTGATGAGGCAGTGGGGAATCACTGACAGCATCCGTACCATCACTCTCATGGATCCCCCCAGACTTGCAGGATCAATAAGTAAGAAAAACATGCAACACCACCATAATCAGCATAGGGATGCTATGCTATATTTGCTGAGGTTAACCGTAATTGCAGCCTATTTGTCTGAAGGGCTGCTAGTATAGCTGGAGACTACCCTGTCTCTGCAAGTTATAACACCACCAAACGCTTATCGGTTAGGCTCCCACCAACGCATAGTAATGAAGACAATTACTCTTTCATATGTTTTTGCATCGGACATAGTAGGCTTGTTGATGAACAAAAGAGAGACTTCCTGTTAAGTCATTATGAAAAAACAATGTCAGTGATTAAGTAGCTAATAAATAAAAACAAAATGTGAAACTAGCCTATACTATGATGACTAATTCCTTGATGTTGACGCCTGACAATTAGACCATCCAGAATATCATGCTTTTGCAGTGATTGAAGTGGCAGGGGTGAAACAAATGTTACAACTTACATTTATTTGGATGGTAGCAGATAAGAAAATAAGTTAAATTGATTTCAAATTCATTTCAGCCTTTAGTGTAAACTCGTTGTACTCATATTTTACATTAAAAATTAAAACATAACAATAATAATAATAATAATAGTAATAGTAATAATAATAAATTCTACAATTTCTCTTCTATTCTCAGGTCTTTTCTCCAATTAATGGAGATGCGTTCCTCCAACTGAGCAACAAACCTTGGGTCCAAATAAAACATAAATAAGTGGGTCAGTTCTGTTCATGCAATGTACAGCAGTTTTTCACTCCTTCATTGCTGTAAACCTCCTTCCAAAAGTAATTCTCCAATGTAATTAATCTCTGGATTTAGTGTAGAGAATTACCTTATCTCCATCCCCCTAGTCAGTATTCTCTCTCTCTCTCTCTCTCTCTCTCTCTCTCTCTCTCTCTCTCTCTTTCTTGTGATCTGACCTAGCAGGGAATCCCAACAGCTCTCTACTCCTCTTCCTGTCGTCACTGGTGACAGTTTTGGCTGTAGTCCCATTCCTGAACGCGCACGAGAGAGAGAGAAAGAGAGAGAGAGAGAGAGAGAGAGATAAAGAGACAGAGATAAAGAGAGTGCTATACTCAATCTCCCTGCTCAGTGTTGCTGACTCAAACTCAGTTTCCTGGCAGCAGCAGCACAGTAGCGCATTTGGCATCCCAGTCTGGACAGCACTGGGAGAAACATGGGTTCTGAACAGCAGTGCGGCGATGTGAGCCATGTGACAAATACAGCCTCTCCGTTGAACAGGGTGATGCTATGAAACAGTGACAAGTTGCCACACTCTTGGGAATAAAATAAAGAGCAGCTAAGGCCACACCAATAAAATCAGTTGGTTCTCGGATTTTTTCAGGAAAAATATAGAGCGAGCGAAAAAAAAATAAAAATAAAAAAATGTTCTGAAGGTAAATTAGCACATTCACAGTCAATGTTCATTAAAGACATTTACTCATGTGTTAAGGAAAAACTAAATGTGGCCTAATTCATAAACTTTACTTTCACATCTCACAGCACACTTTTTGTCATGCAGGTTTTAGGCAATGTACAAATTCATAATTCTGTCATTCTATGTTATGTAAAGGTTTGACGGTTTGTCATTTATTTAAGAGAATCTAAGCGCCAAGCAAGCTGGCATTGGGAATTGGAATTGAGGTAGGCATATAATGTAGACATATAATGTAGACTACGTCTAGGCTGCTGTAGCCTACGTTCAAACTCATTTTGTCACAGTTCATCACAGGGCATTAGAACATCAAAATCGCATTGATAGCCATTTGATAGTGACTAAAACTTCGTGATCAGCGCTACGGAGATGAATCTTCATCAACGTGCAGTCACGTGAATCTAGAAAAGAGACTATTTTTTTGCATGTGAAAGAGAAACGTGTGTGTGTGCGCGCGCGCGAGGATGTGAATGTGTAGGCACATGCTATTCATTTATTTATTGATTGATTTTGATGGCGAAACACTTTGAATGGGTTTTTTTCGCGTCTCAATCAATGAAATATCAAACTCACCTCCACAGAGTTGCACAAGCAGACTGCTCTCGGCACGGTGAGTACAACTGCGCAAAGTTCTCATCCTCTTTAATTTCAAAGTACTTGTCAAATGTTTTTCTCTTCTGATCAGAAGTTCTAATAATCGCAAACTCTGGCCTAGCAGCATCCACCGGCATCTTTCCTCATATCATGTCTCTTGTCTCTTGCGCTCTGAAGTGAAAGGCGCGATTTGATTGGTTTTCGACGTCAGGTGAACGCAGCATGCTTTTTTTTCACTATTATAGCTATCAGCCACGGTGTTTTTTAGGTTCGTGTGAGTTCGAATTCAATTTTATTTTTATTTCATTTTGCATTTTTTTCAAGCGGCGAATCCGAGAACCAACTAATTTTATTGGTGTGGCCTAAAGCATCTATCTAAGCCCAAGATATTGACTACCACCAATAGTTTGCAGTCTCCTCACAAGATGTTGTGTTTACTGGGAACAGACCAGCCACAGAGGACAGCTGATTTCATCTTCACCAATTAAACTAATAATAGTAACCATACCCATGTTATGTTTAAATAAATTCCCATTTTGTATTCTATATCATAGAGTAAAATAATTCATTTAGCTTGAGAACATTATTTTAGCTTGCAAAACATACTTAACACAGAAATGCATACAATTATTAACTAAATGGAAGCAATAGAAACTGTCAACTTCATTCAGGCTTGATCATTTTCAAGACTGGCTTGGTAGGTTTTATTTTTCTGAATCCATCTGCTTTGCATGGGTAGATTTCACATTGATGGATCTCTAGATGAAAAAAACATTCCCATTAAAAAGGCTACAGTCTAAGAGTAACATATTACAGTCCAACATGCACCACAGCACTTCTGTCAGGCCATGCACGATCAGGCACTGATGATGACTCCCGGCCATTCAGTCAACCTGTAGACATCTTATACATGCACACGTCCCATCATCCATCCTACAGCCACATATGGAGACATTATGCGCACACCAAACAGTCAGGTATAAGAGATGTACGCCACAACACAGGAGATAATGGCGCGGTTTAAGATAGTAAGGAAATCCTGCATAATCTGTGTAATATGCCTTTTATGTTCTATCCTGCATCATTTCACTAGTCCACATATTTATTTATTTTCAAGTCACAGTCCATAGCAAATCCATGACATACTTCTCTCCCGAGCATTCACCTCATTGATTTGCTGTCACATTCACAGTGGAACAGCCTGTGTGAAGGGGTGCGGAGAGAGAGAGAGCAGGGAAGACAGAGAGAGTGAGAGGTGCATGACAGAGGAGAGAAACACAATGCAGAGGAATACAGAAGCTGTACAGAGCATTGGTGTGGCTAAAAAGAGAGAGAGGCTAAATGGCGCAAACGAGGTAGCTGCCACCCTTGTTTATTCAGCCTCCCAGCGGGTCACAGTCTGCTCATGCTGCGTCTGCACTGCAGTTGGGCAGAGGGTGGGGACCTGGGGGAGAGGTGTGTGTGTGTGTGTGTGGGGGGGGGGGGGGG
>JAGFZM010001097.1:54818-73551 GCA_017657215.1 Limnothrissa miodon | reverse complement strand
GGGGGGGGGGGGGGGGGGGGGGGGGGGGGGGGGGGGGGGGGTTCCAGTGAGAAATGAGAGACTGACCGAGCACAAAGAGAAAAAAAAAGAATAGTGGCTTAGAGCAGGAACAAGCCTCTGACTCCTATCAGGCACATCCTGCAGCGGGGACTCACTCGGCTGCCAGAGTCCCTCGGCAGAACACTTAGTGGCAGCGGCAGACAGTGGGGGAAACAAGCAAGCAAGACCATCAACCACGACGACGTCCACATAATTCAGGAATAAAAAAATACTGAGTGATATGTCTGGGGGATGCTGCGTGACAGGACAAGATACAGTAAAAAGAGGGAGACACAGAGGGAAAAGAGAGAGAGAGAAACAGAGAATCTGAGAAAATGCCAGTAGGCTTATGGCAGGTGAGAGGAGGACTCCCCTGAGCTGTGGCAGATTGACATGGTAGGTGGACACAGTCAAAGAGATGGGCAGACCTCATTAATTAACATGACACAATTTCATTAGCCCCTCGCCATTAGATGTCCATCTATAATTAACTCTCTTTGTTAATAATAGATGGCTACAATTAATTTTTTACAGCTACACATTGCCAGCTCATTGGCAAACAAATGCATTGAGTTGAACGAATCAGGTTTGATCATGGAGGGATGAGGTTGTATAGCGAGAGAGGAAGTTATGGCATTTTAGCCACTCTAAATTATTCAGAAAAGAAACTTAGCGTTTGCAGGAACATCACAAATCACACCTGCTTCCTCAAATGGCTATTGATAGTTGTTTCACTTTCGTCTGTCTGTCATTTGGTGTGGTGTCACCCAATCTGAAAATGTCAGTTGCAAAGTCAACCTTTCAGGAAACTTCAAAAGCTACACATTTTGACATCATCAGTACATTTTATTAACATAGTAACAGCATTGTTGTTTTGGTTGGTTTTATAGTTCAATTTTGACAGACTCAGTAGGCAGTGTAGAACTGATACAGGATTAGTCCAATGTATAGATTAATAAGGTCATTTGTATTGTTAAGAATATAGTGATATTGACAGTTTGTTTATAATTATATTTATAGTGTCGATCTTGCATCCTGCCTTCCATTTACATCCAGAGGGAAAACAACTGTGGATACAGGAGGACACATTGGAAATGGAGTGTCCTGGGTGTTGGAGATGAAAACATTAGAGATGTATCGTTCTTGACCGATTAGTTCAAAAAGACCTAATCTTTAATGTGACTTTGGTAGACCTGATCGTCTTGTGGGATCGATTAGTTCCTCTTCTTTCAGTTTGGCGGTCGGCAACCAACTGAAAGGTGCATTAGCGCCACCATTGACTGTATACAGTCTATGAGAGCCACCGACTGGGTAGGATCGATTAGTTCAGTCGCACATGCGGATTTGCACAACGTCCTATAGCTTCTGTGTTGGAGTTATTTCCCTGTTTGTGTCTTTTAGTTTTTTCGAGTCGTTCGTTCATCACGTGACAGCCCCATTACTTTAACCAACACAGTCTGAGCCGGAAAGTGAGGGAACATAAAAGATTAGTTTATTTCTCGAGTGCTACTGCTTCCCAATCGTTCACTTGACACTGGCTCAGTTAGGTAGCTCATGGGAGCTTAGTCTGGCGATCCTACATTACTAAACGTCTTCTGGGAGGCGGGCTTAACCTGCGTCCATCAGATGCCTCTGTATACTACTTGATGAATCTACAACCAATCAGACCACTCATTCCGATGACATATGCGTAAGCTCGTTTCTCATTGGTGCCCACAGATTTGGGAAAAATAATTCCTCTAAAACGGCAGCCTGGCCAGACTGACTTGCTCGCAAAATTGAATGCAGCATCACAGGAAGTATGGGCGGGCCCAGGCTATGAGTTATGCTCCTCCACCAGGCTATGAGTTAATCTCCTCATTCAAGTATTAACGTAAAATTCTATTTGAGGCTATGTGATCATACTGTGGTGAAATGAATGGACAATGATTGAAGGGAATGTGTGGACATTAATTTTTATTTTAACCATATTACCGGTAATCCGAAGGGGATATGTGGGTGTGAGGTGGGGCTGTCACATGGTGACCGACTGACTCAAAACAAAAGCGAGAACTTGTCAGATGCTGGGTGCAGGGCAGGCATAGACCAAAGACCCAGGTAAACAATGAATTTGCTGTTTCTTATAGCATTATAGTTTTGTCTTGTTTGTAATGTGATCAACATTTGTGTAAGCAGTAGATGTGTTTGGGAGGTAACAGCCTAACATTTTAATTTAGCTCAAATGAACGAAGAACTAACAACAGCGTCGAGACTGCGAGCAGCGGCCTGGGGGTATCTATCTATCTATCTATCTATCTATCTAGTCTTATGTTTAGGTTTATCTATAAGGCTTTTTGTAAATAATGCTTCTTGTTAATAATCTACTTGTTTGCAGCCTCTCCTTATAATGAAGAGCAAATAATTTCTGCTTGCAGTGGAAAGGTAAATATGTCATTCATGGCATTGCACAAAAGCATTGCATTTTTCGGAGTGTTTCTTGATAACAGCAATGGGAATGTTGTGTCACAAAGGCGGTGAAAAGGCCAGAGTTTGTCATGTGACTGAAGGTGATAAATGGTTGTGGGCATACAGGTGTGCCATTGGGAGGATTGAGACATATGTCCCCCTCCCAAGCTCAAATCAGGGGCGGTGTCAACAATCAGGCTTTTGTGTTGACCTAGACATGCACATACGTGCGCAGACACATACACACAGACACACCCCCCACACACAGTATGACTGACTCCTTTTAGATCTCATTCCCACAGATTTTTGACATTTTTTCTAGGTCTAAATAAGGGCATGCATTGAAAACATGAAAGCAGTCAAAAACAGGTTTATTCAAAGTTTACCTATTAGTCAAAAAATACACCTGTTCAACCCAATCTAAGTCCTGCTTTTGGTCCTAGATATTTTGCATCTGTATTATAGATATTTTATTAAGTATCTCAGTGATACTACTTGTTTGAATTAGTATCTCAGTGATGTTCTTTGTGCTATGTACACAAAACAGATTCCCTGCCTCCCTTGTCTAGGGCCAACAGACACCTGCACAAATCTCAACATCTGAGGTTAAACCATGAGATCTTTAACCATGCAGAGGTAAGAAGAAAGGTTATTGTGGGAGTGATGATCTCACTGGTTCTTACTGGGCATACTGTACACACAACAGACAAACAATGGCCTGGAGCCTAAAGACACATAAACATGTTGAATGTGGGTACATCAACATTTAGGGTGAGGGCATGTTTTCTTTTGACAAAGAGGGCATGTTTTCTTTTGATCAACTGATACTCTTGATGGAGAAAAACTATTTTTCTAGTTTGTCGAAAGTATTGAAACCAGAGTATTGACAAGATAAGGATAAGTTGAGAGTATTGACAAGGTAAAGATAAGTTGAGAGTATTGGCAAGGTAAGGTTAAGTTGAGAGTATTGACAAGGTAAGGACAAGGTATAAATCATGCCTAAAAATAAGAGATTAATCTATTCCAATTACGTTCCACATGGGCTACATTTAATGCCAACAAGCAAAAACAGGAAAGTAGTAAATGAATGGCCTCTGTGGTTATTTGTTTTTGACACCTTCGTACAGCGGTGTTGATTTAATTGCACTAAGCACAAGGATTGAGTGAGCCTCAAAGGAGATTGGACTGGCCCTTTCTGAGAGTGAATGAAAAGCTGTAAATGAGTATGGCATTCAGCTAAAGGACACGCGGCTGTAAATGGCACATAGTAGCCACGCTGGGCTCATCTGCTGGTGATCACTGTATATGTGGAGGAAACAGCAGTCAGAGGGGAGACCGTAATCCTACTGACCTTTCACACATTCCCCTGCCACACTTTGCTCTGGAGACGGACAGTGAGAGGCAAAATGCTCTTGAGGATGTGTACGTTTATATGTGTGTGTGTGTGTGTATGGGTGAGTGTGTGTATGGGTGAGTGTGTGTTTACGCATGCTTATGTGTGTGTTTGAGGTGCTTTGAAGATACAGGTCAAAAGATTAGTTGCATGAGTCAAGTGAGGATACCAGTCATATTAGCCATACTATGTTTGTATTTCTAAAATATGTTCTGGAAAAGTACTGAGGACGATGGAACATGTCTCTGTATGATCTGTACTTCACTCTCAGATACTGATTTGCTTTAGATGACTGATGTTTGGCAAAGAGTGTATAGGTTTTAATCCTGTGTAGCTATGCAAAAAAGCAATCCCAGCAGCTATCAAGGCCTGGGTCACATTTGAATATTCCTCAATGCACAGAGAGACAGGCAGTTTGAGAACCCTGATGGAGATGTGTCTGATATGGGCAACCCTAATGAACCACCAGAATCCAATTTGTCTGGAGTGCTGTTCATAGCATACTGGATGACCATTTGTGTAATGACACCAAACACATATTATGCCATTTAGTAACTCAAAACATAGCAAACTCACACACACACACACACACACACACACACACACAGCACATACACTGTGACTCATTCTTATTTTTCAAATGATATCATAGGACAGAGGCCCATGGTTTGTAAAGGGCACAGAATGGCCCGTAAAGGTGTAATTTACGGTAGGCCATAAATAATCCCCCATCCCCCTTCTTTACAACTCTAGGCCACCAAGGAAAAATCAATTGGGCCGGGAGGCCCTCTTCAATTTATGGCTGCTTAGAATTCAGGGAAAGAGAAGCGGAGAGCCACATCTCCATGGGGATGAACCGGAATGGGTCAGCTGATCAGCTGGCACAGTGGAGAACCCTGACCATGCTAACATGATCTACAACCTGACTAGAGATCCTCAATCATTTACAGCAAAGCCCCCACCACACCCCATCAGCCAACACCCACCCTCCACCAGCAGCAGCACAACCAATCCAAGTCCGCCAATCTTTCTCATATAGACAGGGCATTCAACAACCACAGGGTGTTCTGCAAATGCATGCACCAATAGGGATTGGTGGGTGGAACCAGACATCCCTCCCACTGGGAAGGGAGATTGGTATAGTAGTGAGGTGGCACTTAAATGTCCTCTTCAGGCAGGAAGGGGGAAATCCCTTTGGTTGAGAGCCTCTTATCTGCTGCTCTGGAGAGGGAATCTGAGAGGACTCTTCTTCCTCCTCCTCTTGTTTTCCTGACTCTGATGCATCTCATGGTGGCTTACTCAATCAAAGCACAGTCCACCCTATATCTGAAATCAGTCCGTCCACTCCACTCATCACTTGACTTGTGCTAATCACACCCATCTGAATAATGGAACCCATACTTACAGAAGCACAGATCTCAGAACACTTCTATTAGCGTGAACATCAACCAACTCCAAGCTCTCTGATACGTCTCTCCAAACAAAGAAATGCAAAAGAGATTCATCCTTAATGCAGAGAATTATTAATACAAAAGACTTTCTCAAACTATTACAAACCTATCCTTTCCTGAATTCTGCAACTGGGAACACCACACCATAAAAACCTATTTTATTCTTACTCAGTTTCAACCCCAGGGAGGATTTCTAAGTTGTTCTTCAGGCAAACACCAAAAGATAAACGACTGCTGGTAAAACAGTGGATTGCTATTCTTCTGGCCAGCATGAATGAGTGTTTAAATTAAGGAGAGCTTCATCTCAAGAGCACTCAGTCAAATCTGTCTGTTCCTGGCTATGTGATCAGCAACCCTAATGCCACCCCAAGCACCGTCACTGTGGATCACCACTCCAGTGACACAACTCCCTGCTCCTGTCTCTCACCCAACCACCCCCACCCAAAGTGTCACATGCTTGAATTTTTCTTATGCTTGTGCATGGGAAATTGATGGCATGCTGACAAACTCAACATAATTGCAAGGTATCACGGCGTGGCACCCCACTGAACTATGCACTAAAGAGAGACATAGAAGGAAATCTCAGGTATAGGCCTTTATAGGGTATAGTGCTTTTACACAGCACTTCTACTCTGCATTACCACTGTCAGCTCAACAGTATGGTCCCCTGGCTTGAGTAGATGAGGCTTGGAAATAGCCTCAAGGCTGGAGTAGTGTGGGTTTGAGATGGCTCGCCTTAGCTATGACTTCATTCAAATATTATTGCAGACTTAGTGCTGAATAAGACTGGTTCCACTTTACAGAGACATTAGTTGTACTGTAATAGTAAACAATATTCCATATGATTCAATATGCTATATTTCATACGATATGACTATATTCCAAACATTTCACACACTTAAGAAGCAGTGAGCAGCTGGATTTGAGTTCTAAACCAGTAGACGTCAGACGTGACACATGGGTAAGAAGAGTAAGAGGACAAAAATGGAACATTAGGGTTTAGTTCATTACCCACAGACACAAAAGCTGAAAATGAAACAGTGCCCTTGCACAGTAGACAGTAGAGTGTCTCTGTGCCTCTTGCTGTGGAGAACTGCAGCTTTCTATTCATGAACAGTACAAAAAATGTGTGTTTGTGTGTGCATGAGTGTGTGTGTGTGCAGGTGCGGGTGTGCATGTATATATATGAAGGGGAGCATGAAGGAAAGTGATTAAAAAAGAAAAACAAATATTCCGAGTAAAAGGGCCTGAGCGTGTAGGAGGGTGCATGTGTGTGGGCGTCATATGTGAGTGTCACAGGAGCGATCGGCTCAATCCTGTGGCATAATGTGCCTGTTAACTCCACAAGACATGAACACATCAGTGAGCAGCAAACAAGCTTCCCATTCATTATCTATAAATGACTCGATTAGTCACTATGCACAAACACAGCTCCAAATTCATGACCAGCTTAGGCAAAAATAAATAAAGAAAGAAATAAAAAGGGGGCTTCAAATAATGTCAAATTCTGCTGTCGGCATGCAATCTATGAAATAGGGGACAAAACCAATAGGAGGACTGACTGCTCCTAGATGCATGGGTTATTCACATGGTTATACATTAGCCGGTGCTGCATCAGGCCAGTCAATCCTGTCAGGCTGCCTTGTCAGTAGATGTGTGCTTCCTGCTTGCCTTTCGTGGACCACGCCCTTTTTTTGTCAACTGAACCTCAGCAGGCAGGTGGATTTGATTAATAAGCACACCCTCCCCAGCAACATAGTTGTATAAGCAGCCAAGGTGTGTGTATGTGTGTGAGTTGGTGTGAATGAGTGGATGGGCGTTTGTCAGACTGTGTGTGTGTGTGTGTGTGTGTGTGTTTGGGAGGGGGTATCGTGTGTGTGTGGATGGATGAGTGGGTGTTTGTCAGATAGTGTGTGTGTGTGTGTGTGTGGATGGGTGAGTGGGTGTTTGTCAGATAGTGTGTGTGCATGAGTGGGTGGGGGTTGAGAGAGGATAGCTGGCTGTCAGTAAGGCATTGGAGTCATGGCCTGCATATTGATGCCAGCAACACAGAACCTGGTCCAGCGCTGAGCTTCCACACTCTCTCTCTCTCTCACCCACACAGACACACACACACACCCTTTCTCTCCCTCTCCCCCTTAAATGAAAAGCACAGAGCTTAGCGCTCACTACTGACCTCTGGTGGATGGCAAGAATATTGTCACTTCCTGGAGAGACGAACAAGCGGGGGTGGTGGTGGTGGTAGGGGTGCGGCCAAATGTGACAGCTTGGCTGTCGGTGGTGATCAGATTGACAAGGAGAGTGACAGCCTCGCCCCCCCGTCCTCATCCCCCCATCCCCACCTCTACAGCCTTTCCCGTGTCTCATTCCGTGTCTTGTGCTGTTTATGACGAGATGATGTGCCCTGCAGGCCCTTGATCGCAGGTGTCAAGACTTGCAGAGGTGTCTGTGTGTAATCAGATAGTGCCGCAGAGACAGACAGAAAGGGAGGGAGAGAGAGACAGAGAGACAGCACGCGAGAGAGAGAAAGAGTAACAGTGATCATTCCAATTTATGGTGCCCAGATGAGGAGGAAGAGAGATCTAAAGGCCAAAGGTGAGAGGTCATCTTAGGTGAGAGACAGAAAACACATACTCAAGAGTTATGTTTCTGACTGGCATATTTCTGACATTGGTCTACAGTACTTGAACACTTTTTTAAGCCGCAATGGATAACTTAGGGTTAGGGTTAAGCACAGATCTTTTTAGTGCTCGCCAGTACCATTCTCATTCAGTGTAGCACGGTCAGATCCTTATTGGCTGTCATTAACTCCTGGCCTTACCCTGCCACCTCTGAAGAAATTGGTTTCTGTGAATAAGATAAAAGTAAGACATTCAATATGCTGTTGAAATCTTCTTTTTAAGTGAGGCTGTTGAGGGTGTAATTGGTGGATTGAAAGCTTAGGCTGAGTTTGATTTAACAGATTGACACCGAGGTCGGTGTGGCCTATCTCCTTCTCTTTCAACACATTTCCTTGGACTCTGATCTTTTCTGCTTTTATTGCCCCTGAGTGCAACCTCGTGCCACATGATGCTGTACTAGTAGTTTTCACTTGATATAAGTTAACAATGACGTTACGGATACTAACGTATCCTCGGTTCTCTGAGTGAGAAGCCGAAACGTACGAGTGGATGATGCCTATCATCTCCTGCTTTTCTGAAGTCATCTTTAACCAACCCTTTGAAAAAAGGGCAGTAAGCGCACTGACGCGCGCAGGCAACTACTTAGACAGCCCTGCGTGACGTCAGAAAGTCTATATAAAGACTGCGTTTACGCTTCAGGTCCTCTTTGCCAAGCTCGCCAGCGTCGGCGATTGAGGCCCGAAGCGTACGTTTCGGCTTCTCACTCAGAGAACCGAGGATACGTTAGTATCCGTAACGTTCTCTTTCGTTTCGAAGCCGAAACGTATGAGTGGATCACTACAACCAAGCCTCAAGAGCCCTACACCAAGGAGCCCGAGGTGGGAAGATCCATGGGACCGCCGCCGGGCCCAGAGAGAACACTCTCTGCTACACCCGGCCTGGTGACGTCCAATGCGTAAAAACGCGTGAAGGTGTTGCCTGAGGCCCACAAAGCGCTCAAACAGATATCCTTCATAGGGACGCCTTTCCAGAAGGCCCAAGAAGCCGCCACTCCACGGGTGGAGTGCGCCCTGACATGAGCAGGCAGAGGAACACCCGCCGCCTCATATGCCAGACGTATGGCTTCCGTAAGCCAATGCGACATGCGTTGGGTAGACAAGGCCTGACCCTTGGCACGCTCGCCATGGCAGACGAACAACTGGTTCGTCTTCCTGATGCTCTGCGTACGCGTCAAATAGGCACGAAGCGCTCTGACCGGGCACAGAGTGACGGGCACAGAACTGCCCGTCTCAGGAAGGGCTGAGAGCTCAATGACCCTCGAACGAGGGTCAGTAGACAGCACTTTCGGGCGAGAAAAGGGATTAGGTCGCAGCGTTATCCGTGCGTCACCTTGCGTGAACTCAAGACAGTCAGGACTGACCAACAAGGCAGTCAGATTGCTGACACGCTTCACCGAGACCAGAGCGAGCAGAAGCGCAGTCTTAAGGGAAAGCATCTTTAGACTGGCACTCGACAGAGGGTCAAAGGGCGTAAGGGCCAGTCCGCGTAGGACAGTGGCCAGGTCCCAAGTAGGGACCGAAGGAGAGGAAGAGGGGCGAAGCCGCCTGACGCCCTTCATTAAGCGCGACGCAAGGGGGTGAGCGCCTGGGGAAACGCCAGCATAGCCAACATGGCATGCTGAGATAGCTGCGAGGTACACCTTCAAAGTAGAGGGTGTACGACCCTGATCAAACAGGTGTTGCAAAAACGCAAGCACCTCGCCAATAGGGCAGACTAGAGGATCACAGCCTCTGTCTCTGCACCACGTGCTGAAAACACGCCACTTCAGTGTATATAACAACCTAGTGGACGTAGCTCTAGCAGCCTGAACGGTCTCTATCACTGCGTCTGACAGGCCGCTCTCTAGGAGGCGCGCCCGTTCAGGGGCCAAGCCGTCAGTCTCCACGCTTCCGGCTTGGGGTGCCACAGCGACCCGTGAGCCTGCGATAGGAGGTCCCTCCTCAGAGGGAGGGTCCACGGCTGGCCGTCCAACAGTGAGACCAGATCTGAGAACCAGCTCTGAGATGGCCAATTGGGGGCGATCAGAATCACCCTGTGAGCCCCCGCTCTGATCCTGGCCAATACCTGACGCATCAGAGGAAGGGGCGCCCGAAGCGGGACCAGAGGCTGTGCACCACGGCTGGGCAGAGGCGCCAGTCGGTTGCACGCGGAACACCCCTGGAGAGGAGGTCCGCGCCTGTGTTGCGAACACCTGGCAAGTGCGCCGCCCTGATCGACAGGAAGTGGCGGGAGGCCCAGGTGAGCAGCTTGTACGCCAGGCGAAACAGGTCCGGAGAGCGCGTGCCGCCCTGGCGATTGATATACGCCACAACAGTGGTGTTGTCTGTGCACACAAGAACGTGTTCTCCTCTGAGAAGAGGGAGAAACTCCTTCAGAGCGCAGAAGACAGCAAGGAGTTCTAACACATTGATGTGTAATCTCCTGGAGGCTGGGCCCCATGTCCCCCTGGCGGGGCGACCGCAGCAAACGGCGCCCCAGCCGCTCTTGGACGCATCGGTGGTCACCGTCATGCGTCTGGCTATAGCGCCCAAAGCGCCGCCTTTGGTGAAGGACGACGGTGTGCGCCAATGAGCGAGGGCTAGCCACATGCGTCTGGACACTAAGATCCGACGGGCGGGGTTCGACCTGGAGGATACACCTAGTTCCGCTAAGGCAAGCTGCAGCGGGCGTAAGTGTAAGAGGCCGAGTGGGACAGCGCCGCCTGCGGCGCATAAGAGGCCCGTCAGTCTGAGACACAGCCTGGCCGAAACGCAGGCACCTAGTCTGAAGTGGCGTAGACACGCCCTGACGTCCTGAAGCCTCTTCGCCGTGAGCGTCGCTCTCATCGAGCGTGAGTTCAGCCTCACGCCCAAGAACTCGACCTCCTGAGAGGGAGAGAGCATGCACTTGCTTAGGTTCACTAAGAAACCCAGACTGTGCAGGTGACGCAAAACAATGTGAGCCTGTGACGTTAGGAGCTGTCTGGAACCTGCCAGCAGCATCCAGTCGTCCAAGTAATTGAGGAGTCTGATCCCCTGAGCGCGTAGAGGAGCGATCGCCGCCTCCACGCACTTGGTGAAGCACCGAGGTGCTAGAGATAGACCGAAGGGAAGGGCTGCGTACTCGTAAGCCCTGCCCTCGAAGGCGAAGCGTAGAAAACGCCTGTGCCTTGGGACTATACCTATGTGAAAATAGGTGTCACATGTAATCCCCCTGGCGGACTGACTCCGCCACCATGCGCCCCGTGAGCATGCGAAAGGTGAGAGGTTTGAGCGAAGCATTGAGCGCTCTGAGGTCTAGAATAGCCGGCATGAGCACTTGGAGCAAGACGGAATCCCTCGGAGAGCTTTGAAAAAAGCTTTTGTGGTGGGCTTTCAAAAAAGCTGTTGGTTTTAGAATATTTGCAAGAGCAAACGAAAAGGCGACTCAGAAACACATGCAGTAGGCGAGGTGAAAGAGGCAAAGAGGACCTGAAGCGTAAGCGCAGTCTTTATATAGACTTTCTGACGTCACGCAGGGCTGTCTAAGTAGTTGCCTGCGCGCGTCAGTGCGCTTACTGCCCTTTTTTCAAAGGGTTGGTTAAAGATGACTTCAGAAAAGCAGGAGATGATAGGCATCATCCACTCGTACGTTTCGGCTTCGAAACGAAAGAGAACCTTATTTTATTGGTGTGGAGTTGTCTCTTGAAGTTTTTTATGCCACATCCTGCACCAAAAGTCTAGGTAATCCTGTAATGACTAAATGGTGAGTCTTTTTCTTTATCCTAGGGGAAAATCCTAACTACCAGAGGTTATTTAAGATGACATTGCATACCAGGAAAGGGTGAATGTCAATGCATGTGTCTACAGCAAACTAAAGCAATAAAGTTGTCAACATTATTGTGAAATATATACGATAGGCACGAAACAGCTAGGAGAACAACGAAACAGAATTGTGTTGTCATAAAACTGGTACCATTATTATTAATGGACTGTTGCCTTTCGATGGACTCACAGTAAAATGGTGTTTATATTCTTAAACCACAAGGCTAATGGAAGAGAGACTGCATTTGCTCAGGTGAAGATGTTTTTTAAAAAAGCTTATCTATAATTACATTTTTAAACAATTCTTCAGCTCTCCCATGAATCTGGCAGCACAAGAAAAAGAGAGAGAGAGAGAGAGAGAGAGAGAGAGAGAGAGAGAGAGAGAGAGAGAGAGACAGGAGGAGAAAAATCACTCTCAAAGGGCCCATTTCCTGTAAGGGAGACCTTGATGTGATATTGTGTGAATCAGACTGGGGATATAGTATCTGTCCACAATCTGTTGTGCTTGTGAGACATATCTGGAAGGCCCATATTAAATGCATTAATGTGCCTAAACAATGAAAGGGCTACTGAATAATTAAACATCTCTCATTCAAGTTTAAGGCTATGTTGCATGCATCATCAACAGGATTAGCAGAGTGTTGCGTGTGGAACACAACATGATCAAATCTGCCTTCATAAACAAAAAGTCTCCACGTCAGCATTAGAAAGACACACCACAAGGGCTGTTCAGACATTTCAATTTGCTGGGTGTCTTGTGCTAATATAGAGACAACTGATCAACCCAACAGCTGTGAAGTTCAGTCCATATCTCCGACAGAGGAAGTGAGAAAGAGACTCGTCTGGATGGAGGTCACTGGAGCCCAGCTGCTAACAGGCAGAGGCAAATGTCAAATGTTCTGCGTGTTATTAACACACCGTGGCCCAGGCCAGCTGGAGCCCTCGTTTGGAATGCCAGACTATAAGCCCAAATAACAACAGACTACACGGCAGTGGAGTGACTGCTCTCTTCTAATCTGGGCTCCAACCAGCAGCCCTCTCTTAAGAATCAAAATGTTCAGTGCTCAGAAGGAGGGTGCATCCAGAAACACAGGTTATTAATCCCCTGATATAAATATTTTCAATTGAATTGGCAACTGAAACCTTCTTCAATCTTTTTAGAAGTCTTGCACAGTTGTTGTGACAAAGCTATTGATAATGATATAAACCTATTTAATTAATAGTTAATAGTGGGTTTGTTTTAAAAACACTAGCGGCTACTAGTGAGCTAGTGAGTTTGTCACATAAGAAGGGGTTTGGTCTTAGATCTACCGCTATAATCCAGAGATTTACAGTCATTTCCTGGCTTCTGATCATCAGAGCTGAAGAAGCTGTTGAAACATCTTTAACACGGAACTTAGAACTTTTGTTCAATTGGGAGAAGGTAAATAGCTCATATTTTATGATGACAATTTAATATTTCACACCCAAAAAAAATTGTGGACTGGAATCCACTGTCTATGGAAGAAATATTCTCTGACCTTTAGTTCCATGGTTTATTTCATGCTCAGTGAAGGGCCTAGTTCCTGCACAGCCTCAGTAAGTGTTTATGCTACACACAGTCTCTCTTCCACAAAAGGACAGGAGAGGCCAGCATACCCGCAGCAGCGTTTTCGCAGGCCTCAGGCTTTGTTTGTGTGTTTGTGCCAAGACAGATAAAAAGAAAGGGAGAGAGAGAGAGACACTGAGTGCACCAGAGGACTTCATTATGCCTGTTAGTGTCTGTCAACTGCCCTCCGGGGGGATTTCAGGAGCCCTCGGATGAGTCAGCATTCAGTCCAGTGAGTGATAACATCAGGCCAGTCACCGCCACCGCCAGACTGCCCTCTCCACCGGAGAGCCTGTAGCTTCTGCTTCAGTCCAGGTCTGTTCCGCTGCCGTGGATGATAACGCATCTGAGTGTTCTCACTAAGGCTGCACTGCATGATGTGAGTGCCATCTCTTGTCTCACAAAGGGAAAAAAAAAAAAAAAAAAAAAAAAATATTTAAAAAAAGACTCATCACATATCACAGCAGGGGGCAAAAAATGTCCCACTTCCACAGGAACAGAGAAAAAAAAACAACCAACTTTACATCTCCATTTCAAAATGTATCAGAGTGCATTTGGATGTTGCATGAAGCTGCTCATGTTCGGTCAACTTTGTGAAAACCATTTAGTGGATCACGGTGTAGTCATATGACACAGGGGACCAAGCCAAGCCACATTACTGTTACATTCGGACACAGCAGGCTTCTTGTTTAGCCCCCGACCTCAGCTGTGGTTAACTGTGGGAGAGGATGCCTCACTCTTAGTCATTTGTCATTTTCTCAAGTCAATTACACCTAATTCTCACTGACTGACCACTATCAATTAATTAAATACTATGACATGAAAAGGCTATCACATACTAAACAATGTCATGTATCTTCACAGACATTTCTCACTCAAATGAATGGGATGCATCCCTTTGTTTGAGTGATTGATTGATTAATTGATTGATTACATATTGTCAAAATTAAAGTTGCTTGTACTTGCTTGCATGCCTTCCTCCTTCATTACACTGCAATGGCCAGAGAGTCATCACAATGGCCACAGTAGTTCAAACTGGCTTCATCTCACGCTGGCAATGCTAAGCAAATGCAGTTGGAGAAGATTTGCAGTTGCGAAGAGGGCTTTGTGGACATGGACCAAATTGAACAAATTGGGCTAAAGCTACACAGAGTCCAACAGTGGCTGGCTGTTGTCAGTGCTGGAATTCCCCCTCATGCCTCCTGGGTCTTCTGACCACCTGACCGAATGCAGCTGAGGCTCAGTCTCCCACCACAAGCTCAGCAACACTGCTTCACTCTCCTTTACACACTAACTCCTAACTAACCACCAACTCTCTTACTTACAGGAAGACATAATTTTCTCATCTTACTCATCATTATTTTTGTTATAACCATGATAGAATTTCACATAGTTTTATGATTGAAAATGTGTATGAAATTTGCTGCATTCAGCTGGAAATACATTGTACATGTTTTGTGTATAAAACTATCCTCGCTTGGGTGGCATAGGGACCAGAATTTGGTGCTTTGCCCCTATCTGAGAATACCGAAGGCTACAGAAAACTTAATGTCTAGAAGATTATAAATCTGGGTGAAAATATAATGTAGGTTGTCTTAGACAAAAAGTATCTACTAATAAATGTAATATAAACAGCAAAAAAAAAAAAAAACATTAAGGAATATAGAAAAATCTGAGTCAATTAGATCATAGCCCTGTTGTTTACAACTGCCAAGTGCTGTTGATAATATAAGAATGTTGACAGTAGTCTATAGGAATGACAGTATTTGCTCCAACATAGGACTGTGGGTTGATTCACTCCAGATAATCTCTCTTGGAATGGGGTAATCAGAGTCCCTATAGGCCCCTGGCCTGCTGAAGAATCCATGAGTAACTGCATTTACATGTTATGTTGCTAACAAATAGTGGCTCTAGGTGCAGAAGCCGGAGAGCCAGATGTTTTTGCCTACACATTTTTTAACCTTTGCTTGCTTGGTGTTTGTGATCCCTGTTGCCTGCTAATAGGTGAACTGCTTTTTGCAAACCAGGGGCTAACTCAGGGTAGAGTTTTGCACAGCCTTAGAATACAACATTCTCTTAAACAAGGTTGAATTGCAACCATTTTTATTAAAGGGATAGTTCGGTTTTTAACACATTAAGCCCCTTTCACAGGTTGTCTAAAATGCAATAAAGTGGTTGACATCAAAATTTTGACGATTGCTTCTGTCTCGGCTATTTGGCAAATGTAGAATTACCTCTGCCTGCCTTCAAAATGGCTAGCGATGGGCATGTGTTGTTTCTATCCTTAAAACACTGGTTTTAAAAAAGTGCTACTCACCAAGTGGTTAGTGGTGCTCAATGATGTTCCAAAACATGTATCGTAGCGAAATAAAGCTTCCATCATGTTTTATTTGGCACTTTGTTTATATAAAGGAGCAAATAGATTCCTATGGGACTTACAAAATGGCAAATAAAACATGACAGAAGCTGTATTTTGCTACGATACTTGGGTTGGAACATCAGCAAATGCCACTAATCACTCCATGAGTAGCACTTTTTTAAAACCAGTGTTTTAAGGATAGAAACAACACATGCCCATTGCTAGCCATTTTAAGGCAGGCAGAGGCGATTCTATATTTCAATATTTCCAAATAGCCAAGACAGGAGCAATCATCAAGATTTTGGTGTCAACCACTTTATTTCATTTTAGACAACCTGTGAAAGGGGCTCAATGTGTTAAAAACCGAACTATCCCTTTAACGTTTTCAAGTTCAACAATCACTACCTTAAATCCCTATTTTTGATAGGAAGGAGAAATCCCTTAAATCCCTATTTTTAATAGGAATGAAAAATCTGGAATTAATTAGCCTGGTTCACTATTCTTTGAGTTTGTTGAGCGCTGTCAGCAAGCAAAGAATGTCAACAACTGGTACAACTCTGGTTGAATTTGCTAACTGGAAGCAAATGCTAATTGAATGGGGCACAGAAAATAAAAACTAAAACCATGTTTCTTTGCCCTGTTCAGGTATCTTAACTAATATTGGCCGGGTTTCCCAGATTCGTTAAGAAGGTCTTAACGCTAAGATCTTCTTTGGAGCGCTCTTTAAGAGCTCTCATTGGCCAGATTAGCGCTCCAAAGAAGATCTTAGCGCTAAGAGCTTCTTCACGAATCTGGGAAACCCGGCCATTCTCATTATTTTACTTACAACACGAACAATACAGCATGAACAAAATGGGTTTGAGTTGATTGAATCCAGACTATTGCTTTAAGTCATCTTTGTCATTAAATCTGGCTGTTTTGCTATTGAAAAAGAATTGTGAAGCAGGACAAGTCTGTGCATAGCTCTGGTCCACAAAACCCTATAGTCACCTCTTAGCAACAATGATTTTGTATTTCAGTGAAATAATTGACTGTTCACTGATAAAACTATTTATATTTGCAGCTTTAAATGACACAGTTCCCCTTTAAGATTCCCGTCAATTTATTTCAGTGTATTTCCATGAATTCCTTTTAAATCCCATAAATTCTTACAAATCCCAAGGAACGCTTCCAAGATGGAATATTTTCAAAATTCCTGAACTCTCTGGGAAATTCCTGAAAATTTACAAAGAATGTGATCCAAACCCCTTTGTGTACCTACCATGTCAAAGAATGTCATCTATCCAAGTTAATGTTTGCTTACACAAAACCTTCCTCCTTCATAAAAACTGGGAGGGTTTGTTGATGAAGGTTGTATCCTAAGGACAAGGCTGAGCCTGGATGAAAAGCAGATACTACTAGATAGCACTGGGCTGGGAGGAAAATTGGCCAATCACCTGTATATGGGGATCTACATTAAAGATATGCAAGGTTAGTCAGATTAGGAGATTTGGTGTGTTGTATACAGTAATCTGTTTTTATCCATTCAGTTTTACTCTCTTTTTATTTTCTTTCACCTTTTAAACATCAACATTTTTCAACACCAATCTCTATTTCTCTTTCTCTCTCTTTCTTTTTCTCTCTCCTCCATGGTTTCTTGCGTCAGCAGAACTGTTCAGGGCTCACAGCCCCCTCTCTTTCTCTCTCTCTCTCTTTATTCCTCTCTGCATTTGGGAATCAAATCCGGATGCCAGTGACCTGCCTCCCTTTCCAGCACTGCTGCAGCTGCCGTTATTGATGGCAAAACAAGTCCGCTCATTTGCCCCCACACCTCTCACCATCCCACGTGAGAGCCTGCAGCCTAACCATTCCCTCATCCTTCTTCTTCTCCTTCATCTTCTTCTTCTTCATCTATTGCTTCTTATTCTCCTCATCCATTTTTCTCCCTCTGTACAGCTGATCTATTACCAGTTGGTTTTCTTCTGTGTTTCTGGTAAAAGTTTAGACCTTTAAACAGGCACGAATAGAAACAATATGTCATGTTTCAGAACGTTTTTAATCTCATTTTTTATATATTTTATTTGGACATTATGAATTGTAGGCCTATCTGTTTTAGCTGAAACCTTGAAAGGTGTAGTAGACCATCTGAAACCTTCTACCAGCACAAACTAGCTGTTTTATTCTAGTTAGTTAGTATAAAACCATCAAAAAAGACAGATTGTGTTAGACAGCACTGGATTGTTCAGCAAAAGACTCAGATCTCGTGTTCACACTCACACTAATAACATCTGATTTTGAAGAATGTTAAAATTCTCAAGCTAACTCCATTTACAAAGATATAGACAAATCATATCTATTTTTAGTATATTTTAACAGTTATCTGGTGCTTTGATACTTTGAGATTTTCACATGTCTGTTTACCATCTCAAAATCTGACAAGGATAAGTACACCATGACTTACAACTTTCTTATAACAAAATCATCAGACTTTGGATAAATAATGAATTGATAGTAAAAACATGCATTAATGTCCTTTATAGCGCCTTAAAGACTATGTATCTCCTTCTGCATATTGATGCTTTACAGGTTAGAGAAACCATACATATTCAATGTTGTGTTTTTATTATTTGTTGTAATGGCCATTACTGCTTTAGTTTTTCTCCCGTTTATAAGTACTCAAATACTAATTTGCATATAGCGACCATTTTATCAGTTTTTAATTGTCTCTAAATTCAGCAGTGTCTCAAAAGGGAGTAATTATACACACAACATCCTTTCCCTCCCTTGTTTTGCAAACTAGGTCTGTTCTAAGGAAGGCTCTTTTTAGTAGCACAATACTGGCATAATTACAGCTTGTATTGTTTGACAATTATGGGCAAGAGCAAGACAATTCTAGATTATATCCCCTGGAAATAGGTGAGCAGATTCAGTAAGAAAGGCGTTGACCGAAGTAAGACTTCATTTAAGATCACACACCTACACTCCCATCCCCCATGCGTGGCCACAGCAACAGCTG